>BSXT01003305.1:0-10989 GCA_030267785.1 Phytophthora fragariaefolia
CTGAAGGACACAACAAGGCAAGGAAGGGCAACAAGTTCCAGACATTTGACAGCAAAATGGCAGCGGTGGCATTCGCACACAGGGCAGTTCGTAACGCCAAGCTCGATTACCGTGATCCGGAGTTTGAGCTCGTCGCTCAGGGCTTCAAACGCGCCCAGGGCGATGTGGACCGGAAGCAGCCAGTTACTACACCAATGCTGCTCGCGATGCACAGCCTGATCGTCGGACGAGACACGGAAAGCGAGCTACTGTGGGGCTCGATCGTGCTGGCCTTCTTCTTCCTAGACCGCAGCTCTGAGCTATGGGGACCGGTGACGACGGATCGTACGACTGGGTCCGATCGAGCACACTGTGTGAAGGCGAGCAACGTCATCTTAAGAAATCGACACGGTATACAGGTCAGACCTGGTGAATCTGGAGCCACATCGGTGGAAGTTATATTCGTCACACACAAAGGAGACCGAGTAGCTCAAGGAAGCACTATACGACACTACGGAACGGATCACCCAATCTTATGCCCGGTCAAGGCAGCGCAACAATGTCTGAACATTCGAGGAAGGTGGTTGTCGGAAGGACGAAAACTAGGACCATACCTCACGTCAGTATCAGATACGAAGACAATCAAGAAGAGACAGGTGGCGAAACTTATCAAATCTGCTGCAGCCAAGTTGGGACTTCAGAAGTCCGAGTATTCGACCCACTCACTCCGCATAGGAGGAGCGTGCGCGTTACTGGCGGCAGGAAAAGGAGACCTTGTCATTCGACCGATGGGGCGGTGGTCGAGCTGGTGCTTCTTGGTCTACACACGACTACGACACGGAATGATCCGCGACGCGGCAAGTTGTATGATCAGCGCTTCGACCTGGGAATGCCCTGAGCCAGGCCTCGTTCCGGACCTGAGCTCAGAACACTCGAGGGAGAATACCAGGGAGTCTAACTCGCAAAGCTAATCAAGCCAACTTGCCCCTAAGCCGTGAAGCCCCGAAGGAGGGAAGTGTGCGGTTAAGTACGAATAACGAAGTACGAAGAACGTAACTGGGGTTTCCGAACCGGAGGCCAACGGCGAATCCCGACCATTCGCCGATTCGCAGTCCAGCGCGCAGAGCGACGACGAGCTCAGAGCTCCGTGAAGAAGAAGCAGCCAGGCTGCCAGCGAGATTTTTTTTCTCTTCTTCTTCAAGCTTGATTAGCTAGTAGGAAGTCCTTCTAGGATGGGTTTTTCACCTGTAAAAGGTTCTGTCCCATGGTAGGACTTCGGAGTAGGAATACCAGGGAGTCTAACTAGCAAAGCTAATCAAGCCAACTTGCCCCTAAGCCGTGAAGCCCCGAAGGAGGAAATTCGTTATCGTGTATAGTGGATAGCCCGTCGAAACCCAGCACCTAGCTGCAGCCTCTCTCATTATTGTGAATTTTGCGCGGTAACGTGTCCTCAATATACAACCAAAGGTGCTAACATGTCCAATGACGCGCAAAGAACATGCAAAGCCGTGTCAGAGCCGCGCGATTTGGCAGATTTTTTCTTGAAAAATAGAGATCAAAAGCAGCTGGAATGAAAGGCCAAAGCAGTATTCTCAAAGCAAGACGTTCTGGCAAGACGAAACAGATGCTCAACTCGTCTCCGCAGCGACGTCTCGACGCACTCGCTTCTGGTGGCTACCGGACCCTTGATTGCTGGACTCGTCACTCGACCTCGACTCCTCGTTCTCGGCGGGTGTGCGAGCACTGATCTTCCTCTTCTTGTGGGACGACGGAAGCAGCGTACCGTTACGCCAGTGTCTGTGCCAGATTTAGAAGCATGATATTGACTCTCTATTATGTGTGTGCTTGACCTTTGTGCACAGGTACACACGCGAGGCTTTGCGCTTTTCGGAGGTCGTCTTCTTGGTGGCCGTGCCGAGCTTGCATGCGCAGCAGTGGTACGTTGTCTCACCTCCTTTAGACTCGTCAGAGCCTTTGAGCAAGGCGCATACCTTGCACACTCGTTGACGTCTCTTCCGCCCCCTTTTGTCGTTTTGAGAACGCCACTCATGAACTTGCAGCGGGACATGGCATCTTGGGGTGGGTCGTGATTTTGGCTTCGTCAGCGTACCTTGACTGCTACGCAAAAGGTAAGAGTACGGAGTATATGATACAGGTTTGAACCAGCCATTCACCGCCATGTCATTCAATATATCTGGCCTGATCGTGCCGTTTGCTACCTGGGTAACGCCACCAACTACATCAAGCAGCCCACGATCACAGATTGCTCTGGAAAGTCACCCTCCTCTTCCTCTTCTTCTTCTGAAGCGCACAGATCCTCAAACCCGTCTGTGTCGTCGAACGAGGCTCCATCATCATTCTCTCCTTCAGAGTCTAATGCGGTATACTCGTTCGGATTGTCGGTAGTCTTCATAATGTTGGCACCGGCTGCAACGAGAAACAATAAAACAATACAGGTAACGTGCATTCATATCGTGTACATACAGGCCGAACCAACCTGAACGAGAGTTTGGTACACGTCTCGATCTTCGAGGTTGATTGCTCGATTGGCTTGCATCATCCTCTTCTCACGCGTTCTACTCACTAAATTCACGGTCCAAATTATGCTCCAGCGGCTCTGCTCAAATCATTAATGGCGGAAAGGTTGGCGAACTACAGCATGTGAGATATTGCACGGAATATCATACCATTTGAATCGGAGCCGTCGTTTTCACCTTCGAGATCGCCCTCTGGTTCAGATACGTGGGGCGATTCTCGTCTCAAACTCGGCGAGCGGCGAGCATGATTGTCCTCACTGCCAATCGCTTTTGCTATACCAGAGTCATGATACACAACAAGATCCATGATAAATCATCACGTAACTGGTATGATACAAGATAACACTACAGTACTCGATGAACTCGTAGCCACGACAGTGACGTCGCTGGAGGTCTGCACGACAGCAGACTATATACTCTTGTTCTTCTTGTTCTGAGCTCCTACAGACATGATACACAATGGAGTACAGAATTAGTCGTCAATCTAACCTGTTGAATACACGATAAGAGCGGCACATACCAGCGGATTTCACTACCAAGTTCTTGGAGCCTGCGCCAGTGGTCGCGCGATCCTCTTGCTCGGGTGCCAGTGTCGGCTGGCTTCTGGTCGCCTGGTTGTTGTTCTCCAGTGCCTATGCAACACACACACATACTCAAAACCTTTTCACAGTCAATTTTACACAGCAACACGGTGTACCAAGGTCGATATGGTCCAGGTATAGCATCAATTCTTCTTCGCCGACGAAGAAGTCAACTTCTCAAGCATCCTTATGCGTTTTACCCGGCGGGATGTACGTGAAATCGTTAGAGAGACCTGTGGGCCTCTTCGACATCCAGCCGCTCTTCTTTAGCTCCGCCCAACGCGCTCGAAACGCCATCTCTGCAGCAAGATGCGATTTCTGGAATGACGGCGAATGAGTGGCGGGTAACGTTTACCTGCATCAGCTAATGTTGGATGTGGTACACACAAATTCCCTTTACTCGTATTCAATATATAGAAAAACTGCAATCGCCCTGCTCTAACCTGCTTGCCTGATAGGTTCAGAGGGAATAGGGCCGTGCATTGAGATGGTTTTGGATTGTAAGAGTAAAGAACGTTTTAAATGCACCAAAACGTTTTAAACAGTTTAGAAGTGTCCAAAAGTCCAAAAGTCAGGGCGTCCGGATCTTTGGAAGCTGTCGTGACACAATGACACCTAGCAGTGTAAAAAGAGCTTCCCAATGGCGACATCACGTGGAGCTGTGGCTGACTTGCCAGTGAACTCATCGCCGCCCCCTTCTGCTCATGCCCTGCGGGGTTCTTCCCCACCACGAAGTGCGTTGCAATCGCCCCCTGGCTCCGACGTACGGAGATCTAAACGCTACAGCCCTTACCAAAGGAACCCCCTGACCCAAGTTCGTTAAGGCTTGGCTTAGCGTCGGCACGTAGGGTGATGTTCTCACCTCAGCAAGGTTCTCAGACACCAGCGTACTCGCCCCCGCCACCAGCCTCTGTAGCGTCGCCCCGTCAATCGACTCCGACTCGATCTGCCAGCTCTGTCACTACAGCGCGGTCACCTCGGACTCCCCGTACACCAATATCGTCAACTCCAACACGATCCCCCCGTAGTCCCCGTACCCCGTGTACCCCAGGATCTTCTAGGCGATGTAGGCCTTCACCACTGAAGACCGGGCGACCGCGTGACATGATTTGGAAGCACTACACCATTGAGCGCGAAAATGGCAAGAAACACGGGCGTTGCATATACTGCGGCACGCTCAAGGAAAATGGTAAACCTAGTGGGAACTTGCTAAATCACTTGATGAAACCTAATCTGTGCCCAAGTGTCCCCAGAGCTGTTCAAACTGCGTTACGACCTGTACCTGTCCCAGCGCCAGCGCCGACAACCGACGCAAATGTGGAGTCTGCATCGCGTGATATTAACCAAGACGCTTTTTGATATGGCGCTTGCTCGGGTATTTTTTGTCTGCGCACTGCCTTTCACGATTGTGGAAGCTCAAGTATTTCGAGACTTTATTGCTCTGGTGGCCCCCTCTGTCAAAATACCGTCGAGACACAAACTCAGTATGGTGCTGTTAAAACGCGTGAAAGATGAAATTTGTCTGAAGGTCATCCAGATGATTGATGCTCACACATATGTGTCACTGGTTACTGATGGATGGACGGATACAAACGGCTCAATCATTATTAATTTTATGGTAGTCACGCCTGGGTTACCTTCACTTTTTTGGTCGTCATGGTCAACAAGGTAAAAAAAACATACCGCGCGCTATCTTGCTGGAGAAATTGACAAAGTCATTGAAGAAGTTGAGCACGAGACCACGGCACAAGTGGTTGGAGTTGTCACTGATAATGCAAAGAACATCAGAAGCGCAACGAGTCAAGTCCAGCGTAGGAGCCCAAACGCGATCAGTGGTGGATGCTCGGCCCATGTTTTGAATCTACTGATGCAAGATATTTACAATTTTCCTGCCATCAAGGCCGTTTTATCAAGTGCCGTGACTCTCACGCGCCTTGTACGGGATCACCTAGCACTTTACGACGAGTTCAAGCAGCTGCAACAAGATGTACGAGACATGGGTTCCAAGGCCAGAAATCTCGTTTTACCCATCCCAACGCTATGGTATTCGATGCATGCTTGCCTTCGCAATGTGCTGAATAGCCGAGAGACACTGGAGAAACTCTTCCTGAATCCCGACTATGAGCTGTTTATGGCCAGATATCGTGGAACCACGTCAAACCGGAAGAAGCTTCTCTATATGATAGCGTTGATTCGCGACGATGTGTTCTGGAACAACCTAAGAACTATTGTTCGACTGTTTAATCCCATAATTGATACCCTTTGTGCTCTGGAGGCTGACAATGCGTTTGATTCAGCGGTCTATCAACGGTTTAGAGGGGGACCGTGTACGGTGTGACATCCCCGGAACCAGAGCCAGAATTGTCAGAGTCGGAAAATGAATTGGACGAGAGTGACTCGGAGGAGTGCGAATCGATCAGCAGCAAGCTCTAAATGGCATTGGGGTTCTCAGCGATGTAGCTGCAATTGTGACCCCGGTGGCGCCTGTGGGCAACGGAGTAGCACTTGATGAGGCTTCACAAGCCGATGGTACATACACAAATCCCACCGCTGTTCGTCTTGACCATCTCCAAGGCCTCTTTCGCGAGAAAATTCAGAAACGGTGGAGATACGTGCACACCGACGCAATGGCGGTAGGCTTCTTGCTGGACCCATCGATGAACATCGACGATTTCGTGGGTTGTGACGATGAGCAAGTAGACGATCAGGTTTGCTCGCTAGCCGAACGATGCGGATTAATAACCTCCACGGGTGTTGCTGCGTTGACCGCTGAAATTCTCAGTTTCAAATGCTTGAAACGGAGAGGTGGTGAAGCTCTACGAGCAAAGTATTCAGAATCCAGCCCGAGAGGCTACTGGGGTGCACAAAGTGAGAATAAGTATCCTCTTCTAAAGAAACTAGCTAACATTGTCTTCGCGATGTCGACTTCTTCAGCAGCAAGCGAGAGAGCTTGGAGTATTTTTGACCACATCCACTCAAAGAGAAGAAACAGGATGTCTGTGGAGAAAGTCGAGATGCTGGCTTTTGTATATATCAACTACGGTGCGCTCCAGAAGGACGAACTAGACCTTGCGCGCCATCAATCATGTCCTGAGGGTGTAGATACAGAATCGTGAATCCCATTGAATAATCCTATATTGGATCTTCTTCACGTTTCGTGCACCGCCATCAAAGAGTTTGTGTCATTGCATTCCCCCAAATCAGCTCTGCAAAGAGCATCAGCTTCATCAAGGTGGTTTCCACGCAGTTTCTACGAAAAGGCAGACGCATATTTCTTCTTGGTATTGTACTCCTACGATTGCCCAATGCCGCTGCTCGGCGGATCTCCATGGCGTACCGCAGTAGGAAGCGTGTTCTTACAAGGTGCAATCAGCATGCGACGCCAGTTCATCGGCCACAATGGCGTTACTGATCTGCACCAGGGCTTTCCGGTAATCGGCCATCCATGAGAAGCGCAGCGTGGTGATGCCCTTCAACGCTGCTCTGGATGTCGCACTGCATGATGGCCACGATAACGCAGTCAAAGTTGTTTATCTTTTTCTACTCGGGGTGGTAGGAGCGGAATCAGTTGGCCATTAGGAACTCTAAGTGGTGCGCGATGGTCGTGGACTCGTCCAGAAACAGCCGCGCCATCATGAGCTCGTACCAGCTCGTTGCATGGCTCCCCAACACCACATCTTTTTGCCACTATTATCTCCAGCATCTTTGCTAGCCCGGCGTTCGCCTTGATGCAGCCGTCCGTGTTGGTTGGCAACACGATCTAGGTTACTCAATCGAAATATATAGTGTAGAGCAACCAGTTTCCAATTGCGCTATTGGCTCATTCATAACGTGTCTGACTTCATGTGTTCCCGGTTTGCTTTCGTTTTCACTCACGTCGAGTCAAAACGATGACCTCCTATCACTAGCAGGATTTTCTGACTCATCTCGATAAACCTGCATAGATTCATCACTCGCGGGAACATTTCTTGCTGAAGGTTCTGATGTAGGGATTTCTCTTGAAATAAATGTCAAAGTCGTACCACGCTCTACAAGACGGCAGTGGAGGTTCAAGTACGTCTGAGGGATTCGTTTTCGGCGATCCAGTTCACGCTTCCATTACGGACATTCTGTGATATACTTGATCGAGATATAGTCGGAATGGTTCAACCGTTGTATCCAGTCATCTTCAAACGTACCATACCCATAAGAAGTTGCATCCAGTTCGCGTTATTGAATCGAATATCGTCTGCTATTAATTTTCGTCTGCAAGTATCTGGGGATCATTCGCATTTCATTGAAGAGCGTTTCGAGATCCATCAAATGTAGTAATGCCTCCGCCATACGTTCTGTTGGTAAAATTTGCCGCCCTGGAAGGTATTGTTGGTCTGCGTTGCAAATGTTTCAAGTTTTTGGTTTAATAGCCGCAAGAGCGGCGACGGAGCAGAACAAATAAAACGCCGGACTCGGCCATTTGATTGGCAGGAGCGCAAGAATACCTCCGGTGAGGGCAGCAATAATCCATCTGTGAAGTGATTGCGCGTCAAATTCACTTCGAAGTCCTAAAACAATTGTTGGAGTTGTAGAAATCAGGCCAAGAAGTCCGAATCGGATGTCAGCTGCAATAAATACCCGAAAACATGTTACAAAACTTCGTTCTCGACACAAACGCCCACGATATTGGAGTCACCAAGCTCGCCACTTACGAACACTAATGCTTCGACATCTGCAAAAGATAGACTACGTATCCTGTTCAGTAGCTTCACTACTTGCTGTGGCCTATTATTTTCTGCGTGAGTTGGTCTATGCAAAGGAAGAACTCCCATAAGCCCTTGCGGTTAGTGAGCTAGCACTTGGTCTGCGCGTATGCATGTCCTGGCTTATTGACTCCATCACGAAATGTGCTGGGGATCGCTGCATGGTGAGTGAACGGGTTGTTCGCCACGTAGTACCAGATAGTCTTCATCGACACTAGTATCTGCCGAGTCGTTTCGAGTGCGCAGCACCTGCTGCTTCACTTGACAGAAAGCAGGTACCAGCTCTTCCATTCCGCTCCATCAGTCACGTCTGCTTCCGCACGTCCAAGCATGGACAGCAGCAGCTTCTGCCCAGCCTGAGATGCTGTCTTCATGGACGCACCTGTGAATGAGCCGGTGGTGTACAAGAACAGCGACTTGTAGCTCGAGTGCATCGCCAGCAGCGTCGCGGTGATCGAGCCACTGCCAGGCTCTGGATCGTTGTCTAGAAGACCAGGATCAGCCCAGGCTTGGGCTGCTTCTTAGTCACCTTGGTCAACTCAGGTTCCTCAATCATGCCGCTGTTTTCGTCGTTCTTGTTGTTGCTACGTGCACAGAAGAGATTGGACGTCTCCTCGGGTAAGCTTGGCTTCGACGGACTGACTAAAACCCGGGACCTCTTGTTGAGAATATGCTATCTGATAATTTAAACAGTTTTGAATTTTGAACGGAATTTCGGCCATTTCCCGGAAGTGTTTTGGACTGTTTAGAAGTCGTCCAAAACCAACCTAGCCGTACACCTTCCCCTCACTGACTTAGGTTTTTGTATAGTTCAATACAAACATGCAGTATAAAATCTTATCCTGTATTATGCACGTTAAGCTTTTGTTTTTAACGTGTATAATACAGGCTCTCGCGTTTAAGGGGTTAAAAAATATTGGCCTTTCAGTAGCCCACACCCCAGCAAGTCAGCCTTCCCTGTCATGGTCGTTGTGCCCCGCTCGCCCCGCCCAACGTTCCCGCCGGCCCAGGTCACAGGGTTCTTTTTATAACCGTGCCGCGACGACTTCGACGAAGTTATCCCTGAGTACTTCCGTTGTCGCTGCGGCACGGTTCGAAAGCAGACCCGCTGCAACGGGATTACCAACCTCATGCAGCACGTGAGGCGTGAGCATCCGAACTTCGAGGCCGAGATGATTGAGGCCACCACGGCAGAGACGGGGGTCATTGCTGAGCTACGTGCGCCGCTCTTCGCAAAACCGCTACGGGTGGCTAGTCTGGGCTGTCATGAGCAACCTCCCGCTTGCCTTTTGCGAGAATCGAACGACAATGCGGTACGTTAGAAGCAATTTAATTTACCCTGATTAACTACTCCGATTTAACTGCTTATTTCTGTTTATCTATAGCTACACGAACGTGGACCCTGTCTGTATCGAGACGCTGCGTGCCGTACTGGAGGTGGTCTCGCTGGCAGTCGAGAGATCGATTGCGGCAGAAATTCCTGCGCAATTCGGCCTGACCCTGGATGGGTGGACCCACTTGGGCGAGCACTACCTCGCGGTCTTTGCCCGCTACGAGGTTAACGGCCAGGTAATAACCCCACTGCTTTGCATGGTCCCTCTCCTCCAAGAGGAAGACGATGATCTCTCTGCTGTGGTACACAGAGAATTTCTAGCCAACATGCTCCTGCGCGACTTTGGTAAGCAGGACCAGTGTGTCTACATTGTGGGTGACAACTGCCGCGTGAACAGGCGCCTTGCGACTTTGGTCCCGCCTATTGGGTGCGCCTCGCATCGACTCAACCGTGCGGTGCAGAAAGAGCTGCAAGATCACGGGCTTTTCTTGCAAGCGGCATTATTTATTTGCCGATTCTGTCATCATAAATATAAATGCCATAATCGGTGACCCTGCTCCAGCTTCTTCCAGCACTTCCAGCATACCTTGGAGTAATTTCTTTTCATGGTATTGGTAGGGTTAAAAATCATAATTCAGTCGTCTCTGTAGTTTTATAGGCTAATCCTCCAAGTACTTCTCCATTCCACATAAATATGCAGTAAGTCTACGACTAACCACTGCTGCTCACCTACTTGCCAGTTTTGAACGCTGCCTGTACTACTGGAACGAGCTACGGCCCGCATTCAGCCTCGTATTTTTTTTTAAAACTAAGACAAGCATATACTGCGCCGGTAGGGCCATTAGATCATAGCGAATAATTGATGGTGCCCGCATTTCCCTTCATAACTCACCGACTAAGTGTCGGCCAGAGATGAGTGAGGTACGAGAAGGTGTTATTCACCCTCGCTGAACGTCGCGCTGCTATTCTCGCTGTCTTGATCGTCCACGCTAATGTTGTCCTCTTGCTCGCTCTCGCTGTCGTCAATCACTTGGTCATCCGTACTGCTTTTTGTACTCGAGCAAGGTGTGATCGCTTTAGTTGGGGCGATCAACAGGATTCGATGACGCTAGTATTCTTATAGGTCAGCTACAAGTCGTTTTGTACGAGGGCGTTTTTGGACTAGTAGAAGAAATATTCACCAATTAGATACTAAGTGAGCCCATCCTATGATTTAAGGTCATGTTTATTTTCCATAAACCTCAATTTTACCATGACCCCCTCGTCGACCGTAAGCGACGACGGCATTACAGGTCCACGAAAGGTTCTTTCGGCACACGAGGTAACTGATAGGTGTTGTCGCGCACTTGATCACAGACTGCATCACTTTCTGGAGTGTGAGAAAGCACTTGTCGATAATGGCAGGTGGAAGAATGTCAAAGGCCTTTTCCACCGCGTATACGAGGCCGTCTATGTTCCGTGTAGTTTGTTTCAGCTGACGGGCTTGTAGAGCGTTAAACACACCAAGGTCTACAGTGTGTAGTGCATATAGGTCAGGTGACCGAGGCGGGTAACGCCACAATGACGTTGGGGGGATGCCCGTGCCTTCAGACAGCGAAGCTAACGTCTGTCTCGCAACCAGTCACTGTAGCGGGGCTACACATTCGGACAACCTCCACATTAGTGCAACACGCACTAATGGATACATTCAGGTGGGCCACATGCAGTGTGGCCACCATTCATAGTAGGAAGCACTACTATTGGCAGAAAGCAACAGATATCTGCCAATAAGGAGCATGCATTAGGACAGAGCCACTCGTTGGCAGATCCTCTCTTTATAGATA
>BSXT01003306.1:0-10358 GCA_030267785.1 Phytophthora fragariaefolia
CAGTGTGGTCACCATTCATAGTAGGAAGCACTACTATTGGCAGAAAGCAACAGATATCTGCCAATAAGAAGCATGCATTAGGATAGAGATTCTGCCAACCACTCGTTGGCAGATCCTCTCTTTATATATATCAGTTTTAGGAGGCAAATGCGAAGTTAACATTTCAAATTCAGTTCTCATTTTCTACCAAAAGGTTATTAATAAGTGATTATTTAGATCTAACTATACTTAGTGAGCTAAGTATACTTAATATAATATAAATACACCTACGCTTCCTCCTACACGTTGCGCATACGTGTAAGCTAAAGTAGTGAGCTAAGTAAGCCCACTACACGGTTTCTTCGTGACCAGCCACGACACAGTCCACTTGCCGCGGTGGCAACCGAGATCGTGAGTACGGCACTGCTATCTCCCGTCTGGATTGGCGGCGCTCCTGTCGCGAGCGAGCCGACGCCGAACGGGACGCGTGCAAGAGCGGCGATCGAGGGGGGGGTCTAAAAGCACCGACGACGACGTCGTGAGGCTCCGCGTCCAACGCGGAACTACTGGTGGCGAGCTTGGTGGTGGGTTCGTCTCGAGCTTGGACAGCCCCAGCTTGGAAGTGCCGGGTGGAAGCCACGGAGGCGTCAGTGTGCCCGTGGAGGCGTCGTGGAGGCGTCTTCGGCTTCGACTTGCGCGCTCTTGCTGCCGCTTGAGTCGCCGTGGCGCCGCGCCGTCAGGTCCCGCTGCACGTTCGGCGGTGTGTTCTCCTCCTTGTTTGACGAGTCCATGATATACCGGATCTTCCGGTGGACCCTCGAATGGATCAGGTGCACCATGTTTCCTAGAGATGCAATACTGGACGTTAGATCAGAAGGCTTAATACAACAAACTGTTTGCACCGACTTAGCTCACCTTCATCGCCTGTGCGTTTTCGCGGCAGATTGAAGAGTGAGCGGCTTCTCGACGCGTCAGAAGATATATGCCGGCGCTTAAGACAACATAGTGACAGTTGATTCGACAAGAGTGATGATCAGCATAACGTATACAATTTCTAAGACAAAACGTTATGATGGGTTCATTGCATAAATCTAGGGTAGGCGAGTCCCGTGAGACCAAATTCTAGGTTCTCGAGCGGATATGCAGGCATAAGCCTGTCATATCTGCTGCAGATATACCAGGTACCTACGCTATTTTTGGCAGGCGTCCAATGCCGCGATAACCACCCCACTTACAATCTCCCGAAGAAAGCGCTGTCGCTCACTGTTTCTTCGCATCTTTGATGTGTTGGAGGGGGGGATCTTCTCCCCGTTTAGCTGCGAATCAAAATGCCCCCAGGGAGGACTGACTCCCCCCAACACAAATCCTGCTCAGGTTTTTGTAATATTTTTGATTACACACACCTTTTCTAGATCAAATTGAGAATTTTCAAGATCAAAACAAGAATTGCCCCGATCAAAACAAGAAAACCTTTAAAATCTTAATATCAGATCCTCTATAATATGTTGGAGGTATTCTAGAACACTAGAAGTACGAATGCATCGCAATACCATGGAGCCTCGCCACGCTACGACCTAGCCACTCTGCAATCTGCAATGATGTACAAGCGCTTTACTGTCGAACAACGGCATCGGATTTTAGGCGTCGCGAAGGGCAGGGGCGTGTCAAGGTCACTCCGGAGCTTTGTGACTCGGAGGCAGCGCATACTCTCAGCTTTTATGCTCGCGCTCTGGACAAGCATGACATGCCAGCTGGATGTGATTACATTTTGTAGGTATTTAGTTGTATGAAATATAACTGATTACAGGTTTGATCTTGAAAATTCTCAATTTGATCTAGAAAAGGTGCTCATGCTCATATCTTTTGGCCATTTTTGTAGGTTCGACTCCCCCTAATATTAGATAGTAGGAGCAGTCAACCTTAACTACATTGTGCCATTTTGTCCGATTGTCCTAACTGACCCGTAATCCTCCGCGTAAGACGTCAAGCAAGTACTACGTAGTAGTAGGGATAGGTACGGGGCTCCTGTTAGGCGCGATAGGGGTACGATTAAGGCTACCAGCGCTCTCTCCTCCGTTTGCGGCGATTTTCTTGGCCATTCGGAGATTCGCGCCCACTAAAATGACGTACACAGGGGACTTACGCTGGAGGGCAGTATTCACACACCCCAACTCCGTTTTCGCGTGTGCGTACGCACTGCTCAGGATGCTGCCAGCCAGATTATGAGCAGCATCACAAAGAGAGAGGATTGCTCTGAGGTGTCCAAAGTTGCTCTTTGAACGAGTTGACCGATTTCTTGGGACTTGATTAACCGAGTCTGAGTCATTGAATAAGACAATCCCTAATAATGTAGTATCTGATGTTCTCCGTTTAAGCTCGCCAATTAGCTGGACAAAGTAAAGGAAACGGACAATACTAGTACTTTGACCGGGCAAAGGCTTCGAAGAGTAACGGAATGAGACCAAAGGATAAATTGGTCGCAATACTCTGTATTATCAAAACAGAGAAAAATGATTGGACCTCAGTTGATATATTCAATTGGAGCTGTACTTGGAAATCCATCCAGGTATTCTCTTCTTGTAGAATTTCGAATACATGTGCCATAGCTTGTATTGTCCAAACCGATTCTCATTCTTCGATGCCTTTTGAACGTAGTGCCCTTTTTCGCTACCAGTTTGGTATCAAGTTTGAAAAACTCCACGATGTCATCCGGATTCTTCTTCATTTTGTAGATCACCTGAAGATCATTGCTAGCCGCACCAGAAACCTTCTTTGAAACCTGCTCCAACGTGAGCCCGAATCTAGCAGATTCGGATCGCTTCAACGTTTTCGCCATTGGCTCCGCCTTTTTAGATGGAAGGCTTTGTGACCGGGCCAGTTTTTTCGTGACCGCGGACGATGGAAACGTTCGCTTCGGATCAGGTGTAGCCTTTTTCACTTTAAGCAGTGATTTGACCCAATCCATAAAAGCGTTGGCTCTATCTTCATCTTCCCACTTCTCGTTGGGTCCATTGTCACCATCCGCGCTATTAATAGTTCTCAACGATCTGCGATAAACCAAGTGACCATTGATTGACGTCATATCATCGGTTTTGACCACCATAGGGTCCTTATCGACGAAGGCCATAACGAGGTCACAGCTTGCAAACAAACAGGCTGCTGCAAGCACCACGACGAGTCCTCGCTGCATGATAGCTTAATCTTCAGCTCTTGGGGGCTTGAAACGAAATTGTGAAGTGAGCTTAGAATTGATCGAGTCCGCAGTTAATGGTAGTAGATGTCCAACTTCGGCAGCCCAATTACTGTACCTACGTACAATATGTGTTTGCACTGTGATCTCTTGACAACAGTGCCCTGTAAATTGAAGCTTCGACCCAAGCAAGGCAAATCTTCCCATGTGTATAACTGAGTACATATGCAGTTAATCTCCTCAATAAGCGCACGACTACTTTTGAATACACTGTCCTATCTGATGGGGAGTGTGCAGCCAATCATTATTAATAGACCGGACTGAGTGATTTCATGATTGAGCACAACAGGACCATACGAAGACAAAGAAAAATAGAACATAACATGTGCGACAAAAGTATGTAAGAAAACCCCAGTGCTGCCCATTAAACAATATTACTCATTTGGATATCGTAATTTATTTTATTATTGCCCAATTACAATTTGATTTGTGATCATTGGCCCTTGCCGAAGCTTGGGGGGGGGGGCATGTTGGTATGCGTGATAGTCGCGTTGAGCGCGAATTTGATGCTGAAGTCCGGGATGAGCACGTACCAGTATCCCATTGTGGTGTGTGGGCATCGTGAAGGGGAAAGGTAACCCCCTCCCACGAGCACGAACAGCTAGAATATCAGCGTCTCTTTGGGCACGACCATCATGACGTTCTGCAAGCCAGTGTCCGAGCGTCACATCAGTGATTAGCTGCGGGAAATACCGAAATTATCGCTCTAAAGCTAATTTTTGGGCTGTCAGGTCTTCTTAAGAAAGGTAAAGTGAGGAAATCAAGCAGGCATAGTAAATATAGTATTAATGTATTGGAATGATTTGATCATGTATTACTTTTCTTGCCTCCGAGCATGGAAACGAGGTCGTACTGCTTCGCGTGAATAGGCGGGGACTCCTGTAGTCCCAGAAGCTCCTATTACAGCAATGCCTTCCAACGAGAAATCTGTTAGCGACTTTCGATATGCATTCCAATCACAGAAATTCAGATTCCACGGTCGCCAGTGCTCCACAAAACTGTTGCCGCACCGGAAAACGCCCTCCAACTAGAAGCAAGTCAGTCTCAACCCGGTCATCGTGTCAGAGTATTTATCTAAAGCTCGGCGCAATACATCCTCCTCGCGGGCTGCTTTAGGAGCATTCGGTGTTCGCTTTCTATGGCTTCGATCTGCTTTGGTAGCCAACCCGCTTTCTCAAGACGTGGAGTGTTCTCGATGACAAGTTCACTCACAGCGGATGTGCGCGTTTTAACCAACACATGCGGCAAAATTGGTGGCAACGAAAACGGAAAAACGACGCTCTTGGTCCTGTTTTGCTTCGCGTCCGCCTTGGTTTTTCTATCAAATTTAACACAGAATCGGCAAGCGACCGCAATGACTGCAGACTTTTCTGCATCCCTCTCAGCGACCTCTAGACCGTACAGGATGTGGTGCCAGGCTGAAGGTTGTCCGTAGACCAGCGGGCATCGTGGGCATGGCGGAAGTGGGAGTGTCTCCAAGGTGAGTAACTGGTCCAAGCAGGTTCAGAAGTAGATACAGTGCTTTCTCCAAGTGCAGCCAGCGTTAACAGTGAAAAATAAAAATAAAACTGGTCCAAGCACGGGTAAAATTTTGAAGTACTTGAAGTTTGTATAGAAAACGGAATGTCATTTCGAGATTTTAAAATAGGTACGCTGCGGGAATTTGGCCCAAATTCACGATGTTAAAGTGTCTGCACCATTTTTATTATGCCTTGCAGATAATATTTGCTGCTCCATTTCAGGCCTCAGATCTATCAACATAATATGTAAGTTATGTATATATTGGATATAAGCATCCAAATGGCACTAAACCCAGTTTAAGAGAAGAGCATTTATTATTGCTAAATTGATCGTCAAGTCAATCACCATCATGCCGTCATGTCGCCGGTAACCAGTGTTTCCTAAAAACATACTGCTATATCAATGCTTAACAATAAGTAGTACGCAATTATTGATTGATCAAGGTTTGCTGCATTCTCTGCAATAAGGAACGGAGCTATCTGAAATACACCAATTATGTAATTTTGCAGCGCGAGATCGTCGATGGGCTTGTTATTGCCGTCTGACTCGATCCAAGAAAGAACACGTTGTTTTGATGTTGCTATGCCAGTTATATACTAATATTTAGTCAAACTGCTGATATCACCTCGTGCATTTCATTCCACCGACCTTCAAATTTTTGAAGCGTTTGGCCAGCGAGGACAATCTAATTATATCTCCCTTCGCCGACCGATGCATCCCATGCAGCTCGAGAACGTGATTTCCCTAAAGATGAACCGGGTTTTCGGGAATGTGTATACGGTACGCAAGGTGCTGCGCGGTTGAGGTAGGCGCCAGTGATTGATGCGGGCATGTGCTCGCTGTCAATAATGTAGGTATCGATTTCTAGGTGGCGACGGCAATTATGTATGTCCTTGTTAATGCAGAATGTGTCGCCAATAGTATTCTAGGGACCACACTGCCGGTACGGACGCACTAACATTGCTGATTGCATTGAGCGATGGCTCGTTAATTTTACCAGATGAAGCTACGCTTTATCTGTAGGCACTGCTGTACATGTATTGTCCTCAAAAGTTAGGTCCTTAGATTAGAGGGGTAGGTTTCAAGGCCCGATTTGCAGGACCCCCAGAAGAGAATTAGCTTGATTGGGATACATGAGTAACGCCCCGGAGGTCCTTCGGAAAACCTCAGACATAGACTAAAGAGTACCTTTTTAGGATTTACGGACCGAATGGCCAAGGTTTCCCGGCCAAACAGTCTTTCGTAAGGACTCCCAAGCGAAAGCATCTAAGTGTTATTGGCTATAGCCTCGTCAGGAGGTCTTTCGTAAGGACACTCCACCAACGTAGAACCCTAAATCGGAGGGCATTTTGGCGGAAAGGCACCGTAATACACGAGTCCCCGCCAATAATATTGTAATCTGGACCCGAGTTTACGCATGTACCCGCCAGAGATAGTACAAGATTCTAGTCAGGACTTGATCTCTCACTGATGCACACCTCATGTACAGATGTAGCTTAGGATCAGTGAAAAATGCTACCCATGAAGCATGCACGAGTTGCTCGTTTACAGAGGCAAGTGGAAAATTGAAAGCGAGCAGAATGACCTAGACCGCTATATTGCTGGATTGTTGTAGTAGTATATCTCCATTTGCACAGCATTTTGCTGGGCGAAGCGGGTGTTGGACGGAGTTACGAAGGATACCATTAGCAATTACTGGCTGCATTCTGGTATCACTACGTCGATGTCGTGAACCCCATTCTCTGCCCAAAAATGTGTGAAGTCAGTACAATCAGCATATATGCAAAACGTGTTTATTGATCCCACCTTTCCAGATTATTAATAGGCGGGGAAATTCAGGGGTACCTAAGATTACTCCCGGCACAAAAAACAAAACTTTGTAATCACTGTCCCGCTTTCAATTGTACAGGAGTCCTCGCCTAATCTGGACCTGAGTTTACGCATGCACCCGCCAGAGATAGTACAAGATTCTAGTCGGGATATGCTCACTCGCTGGTGCAGAGACAGATCATGGACTGATGTTGCATAGATCAATGGGAAATAGCCGACCCATGAATCCTGCATGAGTTGCTCGTTTACAGAGGCAAATGGAAGGCTGAAAGCGAGAATAATAACTTAGACCGCTATTTTGCAGGATTGCGGCATTTACACAGTGTTTTGCTGGGCGAGTGAGCGCTGGACTGAGCTACGAAGGGTACCATTAGCAATTGCTGGCTGCATTCTGGTCGTGAACTCCATTCTCTGCACAAAAATGTATTAAGTCAATACAATCAGCATCTATGCAAAACCTTTACAGATCTCGCAACCTCTCAGTGTTTATTGGTCCCACCTTTCCAGATTAGGCGGGGATTCCTGTACATGTACTGTATGTACAAGCATGTGTACACAAACAAGCAAGAAGCTCATCGAAGCGGTACAGTCGTCCCCGCCAGATTTTCCCCTGCGATCAGCCATGTACCTCGCAGAGATTGTACATTGGTGCTCAAGATTTGCTCCGGCCGTCAACACGATGCACTGACTTAGATGTATCTATGAGGGGGAGCTAAAAGTCGGTTCACACGCATTAAAGTAGAAGACAGTGTCAGTAGAAACATATCAAGACAACCTTAGCAGAAGATCCATTATCACAGCTTTGGAATGGGCGTCGCAGGCTTAAAACGAAGACACGCCAGAAACGATTAGGAATTGCTGGAGGCAGGCGGGCATTGTTATTATTATTTTAATAGCTCGATGGTCATTCGACGCATGTCATGGCTAAGCATTACCTGTACTAACTCAATACATGCGCATCTATGTCAACCTTGTGCGAAACTTCAAACCTTGCAGTGTTTATTAGTCTCACTGTGGGGCGACTGTACCATAAGTCATGGTCAGGGTCCATGACCACGTCGCAATATCGGCTCTACAGTACCAGTGCCTCTTCCTTGTTTGCGCGCACACATGCTTGGGTGGCACTACATGTACACCATTTCCCGGCCAAGATGTATTTTTTCCCAAGCAAGATGATCAAATGCAAAAAACAGTCGAACACAATTTTATGCACGTTACCCAAAAACAGACTTTTGCATGATTTGCATTTTGACCCACGAGAGCGTTCCACGACTTCCAAAGCGAGCCTCTCGCTGAGACTCAAGCCCCCAGCTTCATGTCCTCTTCTCGTTCAGCGGCAAAGCAGTGCCGCAGACAGTGACGCTCGAACCTCCACACGAGGCGGCGTGTAATGACGCATTTGCTGGTCTCAACAGCCTCCTTCATAATGGCGAGCCGGTGTTCCTTGTACGTGTCGTGGTTGGCTGTGACGGCGGCATACTGCACAATGAGGGCATCAGCCCCAGCTTGCTGCCCAGAGTTCGATCGAGCTTCTAGCAAATTCGAGAACATTGCAACTTGAACGGAACGATATGAGGGGCTGATTTGCACATCGCTGAACAAGTACCTAAGTGGACTGGTCATGCACAGACTAAAATGGACTATTTTCATCTTGCTTGGGAAAAAATGCACGTTGGCCGGGAAATGGTGTACATGTATTATTATAATAATAAGGAGGGCCATTTGCTAGGATTTGTAGGGAGGGCCATTTTCAAAAACAAGGCACTTAGCATTTCTTACGCGGTATATTAAGAGGCCTTAGAGAGGCGCCTTGACAACCGAAGCGTAACGGAGGTCTGTCAGGGGACGGCGCGTAGGCCTGCTTGTGTCTAAGTAGTAGGTTCTATCTAATCCGCCCGGGCTACCGTGCTCGCCACGAGCGAAGTGAAGTTGGCGGTGCAAACGCCGCGCAACTGAGGAGCGAAGCGACCAAGAGTCTTGGCCCAAGATCAATTATCGGAATTAAAACATGCAGATGTGTTCGCTTTTAGAAAATGGCCCTCCCTACAAATCCTAGGAAATGGTCCTCCTAAGTGCTGCCCCACATGCTTGTGTTGAAGTTGGGACAGTGATTATGACTTTTTTTGTTTTTTGTGCCTGGGGTAATCTTAGGTGCTGTACCAACTGAGGTCCAGCACATTACATGTACATGTAGCAACTTGCTAATAGCAAGTACTACTTCGTCTCAGAATTGATGTCCCATCCCACTCTTATTCTCTATTTTTTTGTCTTAAAAAGGATGTCCTAAAACTGTATTTAATTTAATAACAATGGTGAGTAATCTGCTCTTTGTAATGCTGCGACACAATTACGGCTGTTTTTGGGCAAACATCGAAAGCTCACCTCACAAGCAGTCTCCCCCCCTCCAGCTGACGTTTCACTCTGGCCAGGCGAAGAGGGTTGAATGTGTTGTCTTCTGCGAGAAAATACCAAAAACACCGACAGAAATTGAACACCGCACCGCAAAGTACCCTGATAACAGCGTTGGGGAGGGGCGACGCAGTAACTTTATAGACAGGACACCAACGGAGGCGAGCGGTTGCGAGGGTCGAGTAGCCGCAGCAAACCCGCGCGGGGAGCCCGCGAAACAGGGCCGCGCGGAATTTGCGGAGGCGGGCCCAGCGCCGAGCATTCCAGCAAGCCGATCACTGTACTCACCAGGAGGTTCTATCGTCATAGCCCGAGCGATGCGAGGGGCGCCCAGCCAAGCGAAGCGCGGCTGGTCACACTTATGTACTTACCTCTAATCTTCGATAATGTCATATTGCGACAGCTGGGAGGTCAAAACAATACTTTAGCCAAGTTAAATGATACTAGCCGAGCACCGCCGCTACGCGGCGGTGGGTTTATGGTGGGTCCCAAACCGTTCCGCTCGCTGTGCCAGCTCGCTCCACTTCAGGACAGGCCCACCTCCGCTTCGCTCCGGTGGGCTTTTGTGTTTCGTTATTAATAGTTTGAATATTATTTATGTTTTCTTATTCATACCAAAAGTGAAGTTCGTTTACATAGAGTTTTGTATCACTACGTCAGATTGTCTTAATGTAAACCTATCGATCTTCATAATTGTAGTTATGCTAGATACTACTTGTACACCTTGCACTTTCATGCTACGTGAGCACACGGATGTACAGACAACGACTTACAAAGCCGGCACACTTAATGACATTCTCTGTATTAATCTTCCTCGAACTTTGAAAACCGGCAAAGTCTGATTGGACGAAAAAAATAATATTTGTACAAAACCCAAAATATCCATGTGTTTTGAAAAAAAATGCTATTATCAGATCAATGCTTTTTGATTCGCAAAAAATGGTTAATATGGAGGCCCGTCTGTGTCGTTTTTTTTTTGCTAATGCCGGCTTTGTAAGTCGTTGTTTGTAGCTTTATCGCTTCATTCCATGTTATTGTTCCGGCTATGCGTCATGTATCGCAAATATCCAGTGTGTTACTCTAATCTAGCCGCTATTAAGTCTTCCATCTCTCGTTTGTTGTCCGGTAGCAGACACTTTAAACTTCGTGCCTATCGTGCCTATCGTGTTTAGAGTATGCGTTCCAATATGTGTCGCTAACATTCGCACCAAAATGTATCCTCGTACAACCGCGTAATCGTACGAATGCTAGAGTGCCATAACCGAGAGGGCATGTCCCCGCGCCTCACCCATCTAATATTATGAATCATCGTATGTTTCGATCGTCGTATCATTCCACGCGACCGCAGTCGATTCTCTAATATCGTCCG
>BSXT01003310.1:0-10206 GCA_030267785.1 Phytophthora fragariaefolia
TGGTGGTGTTCTGGACGTCTGCCCCCGGGGCAAGGAGCTCGTCGAGCGTACGAGCGCGGGTTTTCGGCCCGCTCAAGCGACATAAAGTCGGTGCGGTCTTGCACCGACGGCCCGTCAAGGCGAAAGCCGCCGTCCATCCTTTGATGAAGGGCACGGGTTCAAGGAGGAGAAGAAGAAGGAGAAGGAGGTCGGCGAATTAAGGGGAGAGTGCTGTCTGTTCGTGGCACGGCTCCTGGGAGACGGCTTGGGGGGCACCTAAAGGGCACCACTACACCGCTGTAAACGGACTGGGCGATCTTCGGATTCGCCCGACAAGCCTACGCTCTCCGAGCGTAGGTGCTGTGGGTGTGGAGTGGGAAGCTAACGAGTTTTTGCCCGTCTGCTACACCACAGTACCATCTGCATCCTCTAAAATTGCTCGAGGAGTCCTGCGTGTGTTACCGTAAGTACCTCTCCAAGATTTTCCACAATAATGGTGTTGTTGCTCCGCGAGATTATTCACGCTGGTTTCCGTCAAAGCCTGCACGACCATGAGCGCCGCGTTTTGGGCATCGCATTGTCCCTGCAGCTAGTGCTGAAGTGCTGTATGTTCAGCAGCAAGAACCTGGGGTCGGAGAAGTAGCTGCTGGACAAGGATGACTAGTTGGTCTCCGACGCTGGGCACTTTCTCGATGGCTGTTGGGGCTTGGTCCAAGCGCTCGACGATTGCAGTCTCGATTCGTTCAGCCACGCGAAGAGCTGCTGCTTCTCCAGCGGCGCGTTGTACTCGGGTGAGAACCATCGCGCTCGAGGGAGGCGATTTCCCCGCCCTCTCGAGATCTCAAAAATTTCGACTTGAGCTGCGCAAATATTTTGGTCGGGTGATGCAGATTAATGCCCTATCGCTGTAAATGATCTTTTCTGCCAGTAAGATCTACAGAGAAGGAGCACGAGCCCCAGGTGCTCCCCCGCATAAAGCGATAAGGGCGCTTTAAAACCTCGAGAGCACTGCTCTCGAGGTTTTATTTCTCCCCGTTTTTTTTCGAGGAGTTGTGCTCCCTTGAGTTCAGTCTCGAATCCAGCGATTGAAACCGCCATTATTTGTTTGATTTCTTTGAGCTGGAACTGACTGTGAACACAAACCAGATGGCAACGCACGCACCAACGTGATGCCATAACTCAGGTAGAGGCAGACTGTAAATTGGTTTTGTGTGATTATTGACAAGAGTTTGCTTCTAGAACGAAGCGTGCGCTTTTGTAATAATAATAGTAATAATCTGTGAAGCTTGGAGTATCAAGGTTGGCAAGTCCAGCGAAGCATGGGGTAACGAAGCCGGTATCTGCTGAGAAACTGAACAGGAGTTCAGTTTGAACCTAGTGCGTGCGAAAACATTCGACGACAGGAATGAAGCATATCCGCTACGACACCTCTCAAACAGTTTGAGGCAATTCTTTGGATTCCCTCTTTATTGAAACACAAGGCACAATTTGATTTACAGCGGAAAAGCAACGCGAACGAGAAGAAGGAGCAACGTAGGCCTCCGATAGGATATGGTACTCAGTCGCGCTGAGCTCAACAAGAAAGCTAGAAACAGGAACTGCAGTGCTGACTGTAGGAGAAAACCTGAGAGAGGGCAAGAAAGATGTGGGGATGAACTCACTCAAAATGGAGGCATGGATTATTCTACTGCATTAAACCAAAGCAGATTAGCTGTTCAGCGAGGTTCGAGTAGGGAACGAGATGTCTCACTTAGCGACGAAGACGTTGTGAGCCAAGACAACCAGTCTTCCGCAATAAACACAACCCAAACTTCTTTGTCGACGAAAGTGGCATACCAAGGCAGGCAACTGTTAGCAGAGGACTTGAGACTGGCATGTAAAAATGGACATCTTGAGACAGCTCGGCAACTGATCCAGGCTGGTGCATTCATCGACTCACAAGACAAAGACGGTAGCAGCGCGTTAATGGAGGCTTCCAGCGAAGGTCACGTCCGTATTGTGGAGTTTCTGTTGAACAATGGAGCGTCGATGGACTTGATGAATGGTTTGAGTGCGACTGCTATGATGATCGCTTCGCAAAATGGACATCGGGAAGTGGTAAATGTGTTTCTGCAAAATGGAGTTCGAGTCGATACGCCAGGTCCAAATGGAGCAACAGCACTGTTAGTTACATGCCAACGAGGTCACGTCGATATCGCTCGAGATCTCATTAAAAACAAAGCATCCATCGATTTCCAGGATGCTAGTGGGTCAGGTGCTTTACTGGCGGCTTCTGGTAGCGGTCACGGTGACGTTGTGAAATTGCTTTTGGCCAATCAAGCATCCATCAACTTGGCGAACAACGAGGGCTGGACTCCGTTAATGGCGGCTGCACAAAATGGGCACCTATCCGTGGTGGAGATACTGTTGAACAATGGAGTACAAATCGACCAGAAGCGTCCAAATGGTGCAACAGCTTTATTCACAGCCTGTAGTCGCGGGCGTATCGAAATCGCTCGAGCGCTGATTGACAGCAGAGCAACCGTAGATCTACAGATCAACAGTGGAAACAGCGCGCTCGTGGAGGCATCTATGGTGGGCGATGTCGGCATCGCGGAGCTGCTTCTGGAAAAGAAAGCGTCGATTGATTTAACAAATAGCTTCGGTGGTACAGCGCTTATGGCGGCTTCGCAATTTGGACACGTGGATGTGGTGCGAGTATTGTTGCGGAAAGGAGCACAGGTTAATCAACAGGGTCCGAATGGAGTTACAGCCTTGCGATATGCCTCTGAAAACGGGCACCTCGACATCGTTCGAGTTCTGATGGAGAATGGAGCATCTGTCAATTTGCTGGATAACAGAGGAAATAGCCCGTTAATGGCGGCGTGCAGACATGGACATGTCGATGTCGTTCGATTTCTCCTAGATAAATCAGCGGCCATCAATTCGGCGAATATAATTCGCGAGACCGTACTGACAATCTCAGTTCAAAATGGATACGCGGATATTGTCGAGGTGCTACTGAAGAATGGAGCACAAATCAACCAGCGGGGAGGGGACAGCACGACACCTTTAGTAACTGCTTTTCGGAGGGGCCATCTCGATATCGCACGAATGTTAATTGATGCTGGCGCGCCTATCGATTTACCGGAATGTGACGGTGATACACTATTGATTTGGGCTGCTACGAAAGGTGATATCTCATCCGTCCAACTACTGCTTGAAGGTGGAGCATCGATCGACTCCCAATCTGAGTCGCGTTGGAATGCACTGATAAAAGCTTCGGAGAGAGGACATCTTGAAGTGGTCAACTTGTTTTTGAAAAAGAATGCGAACATCAACGCCCAAGGACCAAATGGGGCAACGGCGCTGAATATCGCATGTGAGCACGACCAGCTGAAAATTGTTGTAGAACTTGTGAACAACGGTGCTGATCTGGAACTGGCTGACGAAGCAGGTTACACTCCGCTAATCACTGCTGCACAACTGGGCCACGCAGATGTCGTACAATTTTTAGTTAGCAGACGTGCAAATATGAACGCTCGATTGCCCAGTGGAGGAACTGCGCTGTTGGCGGCAGTGTGGTATAAACGGCTGGCTGTGGTTCGCATTCTGCTTGATAATGGGGCAGATATCACGCTACGTGGGGGGTTCATGAACTTGTCGGCGCTGAATGTTTCCTATATCAGTGGCTACATAGAGTTTAGCCAACTGATCTACGAACGCGTTGGGCCCGTTTTCAGTTTTGTGGTTGAGGAGCCTATGCCACAAGTCAATAGTGAGGCGGATGAGATTAGTGTTTGTAGCAACACTGAAATTGATGAGAAACTGCGTAATGGCGACACAGCGCTTCGAATTGCGTGTGAGCAAGGAGACATTGAGGTTGTGAAAAGGTTGCTGAAGGTCAGAGATGACATCGATAAGGCCGACGAGAGAGGCTGGACCCCATTGATGAGCGCGGCTAAGAGTGGGCACATGATCGTGACCAAATTGCTACTTTATGAAGGAGCTCGAGTGCAACATTGCAATTCTGATGGACAAACCGCATTATCTATCGCGTGCCAGTATGGTCATATAGATGTCGCGAAATGCATCATTCAGCAAGGCGCCACCGTCAACTTATGCAATCACTCCCCAATCCTTTATGCAGCTGCTAACGGCAATGATGCCGTGATAAAAATGCTTTTGGACCATGGGTCATCCATTAACGAGATGGACAATAACGGTTGGACCGCTTTGACTCTAGCTTCGCGATACGCGCGATCGAATGTGGTGAAGTTATTGCTGCAAAATGGAGCACAAATTGATCATCAGGATTCGAATGGGATGACGGCTCTACAAATTGCCTGTCTACATGGCCACATCAATATTGTCCGAGAGCTAACTGAATGGGGCGCATCCATCAATAGACATGACAATGAGGGAAACAATGCGTTGCATTTTGCCTCAATGGAAGGACACATCCGTGTTGTGATAGCGCTTTTGGAGAAGGCAGTCTCTTTTGACTCGGCCAACAACAGTGGCTGGACACCGCTGATGGTAGCTTCCCAAGATGGTCACGTCGATATAGTGCGATTACTTTTGAAGAATGGATCCCATGTTAATCAGCAACGTGCAAACGGCATGACAGCACTACTGATCGCTTGTAAAAATGGACACGTAAATGTTATTCGCGAGCTAATCAAACACAGCGCTTTCATTGGTATGCAGGATGGCAACGGAAATACTGGGCTACATGTGGCTTCCGTTGAAGGTCAAGTCGCCGTTGCGGCGTTGCTTCTGGAGAATGGAATATCTACTGACTCAACTAGCAAAAACGGTTGGACTCCATTGATGGCTGCTGCACGAAATGGCCACACTGACATAGTACGATTACTTTTGCAGAACGGAGCCCAAGTCGATATGCAACTCCCCGATGGAATGAGTCCTTTAATAATGGCAAGTTATCATGGGCACCTTGATGCCGTTCAAAAACTCATAGTCGGCGGTGCATTCATCGATTTACAGGACAACAAAGGGGGGAGCGCGTTGTACGTGGCTTCTTGTAAGGGTCACGCGAATGTCGTCAAACTACTTCTAGAGAACGGAGCAACCAACAACTTAGCCAACGCCAGTTGTGGTTTGACTCCACTGATGGACGCTTCACGACACGGACACGCGGATGTTGTATTATGTTTGGTGGAAAAGGAAGTAGATATCAACCAAGCCACCTCTCACGGATCAACCGCTCTACTACTTGCTAGTGAGCATGGCCACCTCGACGTTACCCGAACTCTAATTGGAAAAGGTGCTACAATCGACGTGAAAGATGCGGACGGCGATGATCCCTTGATTGTCGCCTCGATGTCAGGTCATGCTAACATAGTAGAATTGCTTGTGGGACACGGTGCCTCAGTTAACGTCGTCAACAACGCGGGTGAAACGCCACTCTCAAGTGCAGCCCGAAACGGTCACACTGATGTCGTCACGGTGCTGCTAGCAGCAGGGGCAGATGCCAACAAATTAACGTCAACCGGAGTCACCGCGTTACAAGTAGCAAGCAAGAATGGGCATTTGGATGTCGTCAAAGTTTTTGTTGAGCGGGGTGCCGTGCCCGATATGGCAAACAATGCGGGCCAGACCCCAATTGGAGTTGCTCTGGAAAATGGTCACACTGACGTTGTGGAATACTTGGTATCGCTCGACTGATCTATCCTCCGGTGCTGTCGGTGATAACGTTTTGGGCCACTACGCCCGACTCGCTTTCCGTGCTGCCGTGTCGACGAGTGCAAGTTGGCCATCAACTTGGTCCTGGACGGCTTCTGCTTTTCCGTGTCGGCGCCCTTCACTATTGGCTTTGGCACAAACAACGGCAACGTATTCTTCTGTGAGTGCGTGTGGGTGCAGACCATCATCACGCTCGAGTCGCCGGCGGGCAGCTTGCTGGGCGCGCTGGCTATAGGCATCATCTTTCGGCGGTTCTCACGGGCGTAGGCCAGCGCCAACACAATCGTGACGAGCACCCACGCCTGCGTGCGCCGAATCCGCGGCAATCTGTACTTCATGTTCCAGGTGTGCGAGATGCGCAAGAACCAGCTTTTAAAGTCGCCGCGATCAATATTCGCCGCTTTCATGAGACCATTCTGGTGTACCCGGAGAGCAACAAGACAGCAGATTCTATTAGCGCGAGGATCTGCGGATGCCGCAGTGAAGTATGGGCACACAGACCGTGGCGTGAAAGCTCTGGTAAAAAGCGGGACAACAAGTGATTCAACGTGACAGTGCGGTTAGTTTTTATCGCAACGACGGACGTGGTAGATTATATTTTGTTCCGCAGACGTGTTCTCTGTCAGAATCTTTCAGCAATATGCTCCAGGAAATTGAACGCGTGAATTCAAACCTACTCCGAAGTAACATATGCGAGAGGAGGGGCAATACCTCAAAAAGAGTTCTAAAAAAGGCAAAAGTTAGCCAGCCAGCTTCCATTGCACTACTAATGGCTAACTCTCGGATTCTGGAATCCATTCCAACCCCGACGAAGTCTTTGGTTTTTTGCTACTGTATAAGGATGCACAAACGGTCAGTGCACATTGTGACTAAACCCTAGAGATGCGTCGATGTCGAATTTGTGGCGCAGAATTTCTTGACGACAAAGCGATCACGAATCCTAGTGTGGAACCCAATGGAGAGCCTAACAAGACCCCTAGAGTGAGGGAAACACGAGAAGGAACAGTGCCGCACTTTAGCTGATTTGACTCCGTCCAAGGTTCAGAAATGGACACGGTCATGAATGGTCGAACATCTTCAGTGGGAAGTAGGTGTCCGCTGTATACTTGAATAATGTTTCTATAGCGACCAGCTTCGACTCTCATCCCGCGTGGCTGAGGATCGTGCGTTGGACATTGCAGAGGGTGGAGATGGTAATGGCGCTAAGATTTTGGTTGTTGTGGGTGTCCGTGTCGGCGTTGTTAGACGGTCGGTTTGATTTGGACTGGACCATGGAGACCACCTCAAATTTGGCACTTATTGCACGATGGAGATCTGCCAGACTGGCAGACAAAACCACTCTGCTTGCTATACCGTACCTCACAAATGAAATGATGTGACAAAATCATGAATGACACTTTCTTAACGTTAAAAGGCGCTTTCAACTAGAGATTATGCCTTCTTCTAGTTAAGATTCAGCTTTGCGAAGCCAAAAGTACGCAGGCTCCTTTTACTCAAGCAGGTCAAGATTCTGCATGTTCCGCAGCGTTCGAAAAGATTTCGGCAGGCTTGTTAATTGGTTCGTGTGCGCCATAAGCACGTGCAGTTTGTGCAGGTTTAGCGTGAAACCGGGACAGATGGCATCCTACTTGTTCATTACATCAAAGTAGTTTGAAGTCGTAATGGTGCTCTCAATTAGAAAAAGGTATTGTACATGTATGTTAAATTTCCATGATAGTGGTTATCGTCGTGCAAAGACTTGGAACCGTTAAGTAAACACGGTCATATCAGCGTAAAAAGATGCGGATGGCGACAATCCGTTAGTGGTTGCTGCCATGCGCTGAGGTGACAAATCTGCTGGTAGAGCATGGCGATCGACGTTGTCATCAACTCTGGTGAAAACCGCGTTTTCTTGATCCACAAAATGGTTGAAATCGATGCCACTGAACCAAGCTGTGATGTGCTTGCTGCAATCGTGAAATTCCTCGTCAACACTGTAGTGGCACGTCTTTAGACAATACCAGTAGTGACTAAACTGCTATTGGAGCCACGTTGGAGAACGCTCACGTGATGTGGTAGAATACTTGATATCACGTTAAACTGATGACATTCCAAGCGCTTAGCGCACGCTCTAACTGGAAAAATTAAGCTTCAAGAGCCCCCTGAAAAATTCCGTTCCTAATACTGAAGCGCAACTGTGGACATGAAGCTTCGCGATTTTCAGCAGCATTCGCGACAGCCGTAGCAGCTCAATTGTACACCTTGTACACCGCGCGGGTGAGTTGGTTCGTGCCTGGACCATAACCTTCATCTCAGCTACTACTGTAGTATCTACGTGTACATATATTTCATTTAATCAAAGAAACATCGAATACCATCCATGGGTCCGGATAAGTTACCCGGGGTAACCCAGTCGGTCTGGAACCTCAAATCCATGCCATCAATTGTGCTCGGAGAGACTCGAAGTTGTGCTGCACGGACGCGGGTCGTCGACACTTGTTGCAGTGTTGAGCGCCGTGCAAGCTGCTAGTAGATCGTAAAGCCTTCATCGCGTTTCTGAAGCCGCACCTTGCGGCGTAGTTGATGTTGGGTTTCAAGCCGATCGTCCATGCGCCGCAAGTTGCCGCGCCCCCATCTCGCGTGCAAATGGCAGCAAATCCTTTCCCCGCCCCCGCGCCCAAGCAGCATTTTGCCCCATTTCGCCGGGTCACTGGTGCTTGGTGGCAAAGCCACGCTTCACTTGGTGTGCGCGTGGTGTGCGTGGGCACAGCCGGGCCGCTTTGGTGCTTGGATCGCATCGCGCCCCCCCCCCCCCAAGCAGCAACCGAGGTTTTATTCCGGCGCGAGTGCGACCGGTGGCTGCGTGGGCTCATTCTCGGATTCGCCGTCTAAGCCGCAAGTCCCCAGCCCCGTACAGTACCAAGTCAAGATGGCCTTCCGCCAGGTGTTCAAGACGCAGGCGCGCCACATGAGCTCGGCCTCGCGCAAGTTCTTCGTGGGCGGCAACTGGAAGTGCAACGGCTCGCTGGGCCAGGCGCAGGAGCTCGTGGGCATGCTCAACACGGCCAAGATCCCGGCCGGCGTGGAGGTGGTCGTGGCCCCGTCGCAGGTGCACGCCGCCACCGTCAAGGCCTCGCTGCGCGCCGACGTGCGCGTGAGCGGCCAGGACGTGTGGTCGCAGGGCAACGGCGCCTTCACGGGCGAGACCTCGGCCGAGATGCTCAAGGACCTCGGCGCCGAGTACACGCTCGTGGGCCACAGCGAGCGCCGCGAGAAGGGCGAGAGCAACGAGGTCGTGGCCAAGAAGGCCGCCTACGCGCTCGAGAAGGGCCTCGCCGTCATCGCCTGCATCGGCGAGAGCAAGGAGACCCGCGAGGCCAACGAGACTGTGGCCTTCATCACCAAGCAGCTCGACGCCTACGCCGCCGAGATCAAGGACTGGACCAACGTCGTGATCGCCTACGAGCCCATCTGGGCTATTGGCACGGGCCTCACGGCCTCGCCCGAGCAGGCCCAGGAGGTCCACGCCAGCATCCGTGCCTGGCTCAAGGAGAAGGTCTCGCCCGAGGCCGCCGAGAAGACGCGCGTCATCTACGGCGGATCCGTCGGCGCCAAGAACGCCCCCGAGCTCTCGCAGAAGGAGGACATCGATGGCTTCCTCGTCGGCGGCGCCTCGCTCAAGCCCGACTTCCTGCAGATCATCAACGCCCAGAACCCCACCACCAACGTGGGTGGCGCTGTCAACGTTGCCATCAACGGCTTCGGCCGCATTGGCCGTCTTGTGCTGCGTGCCGCCGCCAAGAACCCCAAGATCAACATTGTCGCCATCAACGACCCCTTCATCTCGACGACCTACATGGAGTACATGCTCGAGTACGACACGGTGCACGGCAAGTTCGACGGTTCGCTGTCCCACGATGAGAAGCACATCTTCGTGAACGGCAAGCCCATCCGCGTGTTCAACGAGATGAACCCCACCAACATCAAGTGGGGTGAGGAGCAGGTGCAGTACGTGGTGGAGTCCACGGGCGCCTTCACCACGACGGAGAAGGCGTCGGCCCACCTGCAGAACGGCGTGGAGAAGGTGGTGATCTCGGCCCCGTCCAGCGACGCACCCATGTTCGTGATGGGCGTGAACCACGAGCTGTACGAGAAGAACATGCACGTGGTGTCGAACGCGTCGTGCACGACGAACTGTCTGGCGCCGCTGGCCAAGGTGGTGCACGACAAGTTCGGCATCAAGGAGGGTCTGATGACGACGGTGCACGCTGTGACGGCGACGCAGAAGACGGTGGACGGTCCGTCGAAGAAGGACTGGCGCGGTGGCCGTGGCGCGTGCTTCAACATCATCCCCAGCTCGACGGGTGCCGCCAAGGCCGTGGGCAAGGTGATTCCTAGCCTGAACGGCAAGCTGACTGGCATGTCGTTCCGTGTGCCTACGGCTGATGTGTCGGTGGTGGACCTGACTGCTCGTCTGGTGAACCCTGCCTCGTACGACGAGATCAAGGCTGCTATCAAGTCGGCTAGCGAGAACGAGATGAAGGGCATCCTCGGCTACACTGA
>BSXT01003313.1:0-11519 GCA_030267785.1 Phytophthora fragariaefolia
TATTGCCTGCAGTACAGCCCGTTTCTTCTTGATGGTGTAGTGCTTACGAAGTCGCTTCGTCAGCATTACACCTGCCGATATCAGTTCCGATACAGCTACAAGCTGCGAGGGCGAGGCATTAGCCATATCCGGGGGCTCCTCCGTCGTGCTGGCTGCCTCCATTTTACTGACTGGTCTCCACAAATTTGCATTTTTTAAGACCAACGACTATTGGTTAAAACTATTATTTAGGAATCATTTCATTGGCTAAATATTTTGTTGCGCTGTATCTCTGTTCATAGCAGTGACAGGTGGCAGTTAGGTTGTCGGCAGTTGCATTCTGTCCGTTGCTGTACTGTATTACATCTCGTTTACCCGTGGAGGTGTGAACTTGTTGTGTTGTGAATCACAACAATTTGCGATCACCGTGTAAATAATTTATGCAAGGAAACACACACGACTGACCTGTATTGCATGAACGCTCCGGACTTATTTTGTGTAACTAATGTACTTGCCCGAATAAAGCCCTCTCCTCAATTAAGCCCTCCAGTAGTGCACTATTTTCTAGTGCCATCCACCGAATCCGCATGCCAAGCGTAGACATAGTGAGTGAGAGGCGTGACGCGACACCGAAGAAGCAACAATTTATCGGATCGCCCAGGCAGCAGTGGTGTATTACTAAACGCGACGTGTATGGCAGCAAGTTTAGATAGCAGTCAAACGTTGAGGAGTATGGCATCGACGTGGATCAGTTCAGGCTATTGTTTAGACGACTCGCCAGACGAAATTTCACAGGTTGACGTGTTGTCTCAGCGCATACCAAGAATAAAGGCTCTCCCCTGAGTACAGCCCTCTTGGCCATTATTACGTGTAGCTGACACAACTCAATTGTGCCCGCGGGCATTATACGTTACTTATCGGATACCTAGATTTATATGGTCGACTATGATGACTAGGTATTTATTGCGTATGACTGAAAAAGGCTACACCACTTCACGGCGTTATTCAAAATGTCAACCCTCAAGTCCAAAATGTCAACACGCAAACTCAAAACTTCAACACTAAAATCCAAGAATTCGTCACAAACAATTTTTCCCGTTTTGTGGTGGGATCCGAATAAACACACTCGCTAGGGAAGCTGGCGCTTCCTTTGAACTGTTGCTTGTATTCTAGTCTGCAAATTTCAGATTGCGGTTGGCAGGAACCTGGTTGTCTACCTTCTCTACACTATGTAGCTACCAGTCTAGCGCCTGCCAACCTCTGAGTCTTATTCAACACCAGCCTCGGCTGAGGACCATTCTCGGTCGCCAACCGGGTGCGTGGTCGGATCCTGAAGACCATCACCCCACTACACCGCCGCTCCAAGACTTGACCACGCATCTCGAAATGGCTCCGCCTTGGATTTGTTGACAATGTCGCACGAATGTAGCAGTGTACCAATGACCTGGTACACTGTACCTTACACATAGGCACTTCAACTTGAAGTCCTAAAGTCGCTCCAGTGTTACATGTAGTTAAACTTCACTTGTCGCGGCTACGTACTGCTTCACCATCACTGGGATATCCTTGTACAGTGAGCTGAGCGACTCCCAAGAGTCTTCAATTGGCTCCAGACCTTTCCATCCTACCAGTATCTCGTAACACCTCTTCGCCGAGTTCCACCGGTGCTTCTTCAGTTCAGCAACCATCAGGAAGATTCCTTGAGCAGCCACGTGCTCGCGAATCTCCTCCGTTACTTCAAAAGACGCGTCCGCGCAGAACTTAAGGCGTGAGGCATGTACGTCTGATTCCGCGCCCGTCACTAGGTGCCGCACGCGGAAGGAGTATTCGACTGTACCAACGATCTGGTACGGGTCTATCCATGTGACAAGCAGGTTGTCGTTGTGTTTTTTGGTCCACCCGGGACCTCAACATGTAGTCACCAATGTCGAAGTTCGCAACTCTGGCACATCTCTGCATTTTCTGATTCCGCCTTGTCTGTTCCGACCTTGCCAATTGTACTCGCTTATGCATCTGTTGCACCCTGGCTCGCAACAGCGTTAGCTTGGCTTCTATCTGTCTGCTAGTTGTACCGAGTTCAAGGAACGTATTGTCCTCACCGTTGAATCCAAAGCCAAGCGGAGATGCAACCGGTAGGACGCAGAACAGCTCCACTGGTGCCTTGTTGGCAAGTGACGGGACTGGAGTGTGGTTTAAGTTTGACTGGACCACCGGAATAAAATGTACCCAATCGCGGATGTCCACCTTGACTTCGAGGCACATAGCTCGGAAGACCTGGACGATGTCCCTATTCAACCTTTCAATGGAACCATTTGTCCACGGGCTGTAAGCCACGGTGAAACGCTGCCCACAGCTAAGACGTCTCGCCACCTCGGCAACCACTTGGTTCTTGAAGTGGGTGCCTTGGTCGCTTATCCATACCCGAGGCACTCCGTAGCGACTATGCCAGTCAAGGATCGATTCAGCTGTAACCGCTGCTGTTGGTACAGCGCATGGCACAAGCTCGCAAAGTGGGTTGCATCATCCTTTAGTACAAGTAGGTACTGGTAAGTACCAAACGATTCACCAATATGTAGATACTCCCAACGCAATGCTCCATTCCGTTCACTGCGTCGGAATGTCTCTGCCCATGGTCTCATCACTACCTTCCCCCCTTTTACATGCTGGCACATGAGGCAGCCTGCTAAGAAAGTCTTGACCACGGCGGAGAGATTCCGTATGAGGAACCTGCGGTTCGCCACATTCATCAACGCTTCGCGACCTCTGTGGCCCTGTTCCCACCGTGGACGATCACTAGAAGCCGGTGCACCAAACTTGTCTCGGCGCTAGGCACCCAAATCCGTTCATTGCTCCTTAGTAGGCCAGCACGACTCCGTGTCAGGCCTTGTGGACTATCGACAATGTGGCGCTGCTGGGCTTCTTGCAGCTCTTCGAATGTTGGCCATTCAAAGTTGCCGTCACTGAATGGCCTGATCCGTGGTCGGTCGTTAGTTCGGGTAGTTGGGCCACCAGACTGTTCATCATCACACTGGCGGCGCAGAGTGACGCGCTTCACTGTCACACTTGGTGCTGGTCGCATGCCCGCCCATCGAGATACCATGTCAGCCCACACATTGTGTGCCCCATCGATATGTTCAATTGTATAGCGAGACTCCATCAATTTCATTGACCACCTCAAACGTTTGCTACGAATATGCTATTTCACTTCATGACCCAGCGCGAAAACATGTATCAAATTGTGGTGGTCGCAGTACATCCGGAAGCCACCCGGCCGCAACAGCAAGTAACTTAATTTGTCGTATGCCATGATGATAGAGTAGGCTTCTTTTTCGATAACGCTCCAGTTCTTTTGCGCACCAGTGAAAGTACCACCAAGACAGATAAGCAGTTCATGCTGCTGGTCTTGGATGTCTGCGTCACTTTTCCAACTGGGCACCTGTGTCACAATCACTGACCATCCAATGTCGGAGGCGTCCGTCAGCGAAACCATCTCTGCATCCGGCTTTGGGAACGCGAGGGTGGCTGCATCAGCCAGAGCCTGCTTCACCGAATCGTACGCCGCGCATTCCTTTTCGGTAAGTGCGATCGGTATACCTGCTGCAGCACGCTTTGTTCGCCTTGACGTCTGAGCCATTGCCTTGTCCAGTGTGTCCTGCAGAGGACGTGCCAATCGAGCACAGTCAACGATGCTGTCTCTGATCCAGTTCGTAGAGCAAATGAACTGCTGGAGTTCTCCAGCATTCGTCGGGTAGGGCATAGACTGCAGAGCCTGGATGCGCTCCGAGTCATGCTTCACACCTTCACCGTTTATCACTTTTCCACACCACTTCACCTCTCGTTTATATATGCAAGACTTAGACACACTCAACTTGAAACCGAACTTTGCCGTCAGCCTAAGCATTTCTTGTAACTTGTCTAGGTACGTGTCAACGTCGGCAGCGTACAGCAGTAAATCGTCTATCCAGACTAACAAGTGCTTGTACAGCAGCGCTGCAAAACACCGCTCAATGGTCGACTGAAAGTACAACGCAGCGTCTGCACTGCCTTGAGGTACTCGCGTTGGGGTATAGATCTTCCGATGTGTCATGTAGGCGAGCAGCTCCTGACACTCCTTGGCTAGTGGGAGCTGACAGTACCCTTTAATGAAGTCAAACAACCCGAAGTGGTCGCTGCCTCTTACATTCTATCAACGTGCAATTGGGCATTAGCCCGGCCATCGGCTCCGTTCGTGCGTTGAAAGGTTTGTAGTCCACAGTCTGGCGGAAATCACCAGCGCCACGCTTCCGCACAGGTAGCGCTGCACAGGCCCACCGGCTGGTCGAATTTTCGTAAACCCATCCGAGCTTTACCAGCATCTCGTTGAACGACTTGAGAAATGCTTGGTATTCGGGCGCGTATTTGCGGACTTCGCCTTGTACGGTCTACAACCTGTCTTCATTCTAACTCTCATCGGCTCCACATTTGCAGGTGGGTCATTGCCTAGAACTAGCCTCCAGATATCATACACGTAAACGATCGTGCGCAAGCGCTCGACTTTCTCAGCTCGAAATCTTTCATCCAGAGCGCGCTGGATGAGCGCCTCTACTGCCTTTCGAGTCGCCTCCACATCATTGTCTCCAGCTGCTACTTCAGGAATCGCTTCGTCATCATCTCCGTCGTCGCACGTTTGTGATGCTAGCAACTCCAGTTGGCGCTCGACATTGATTCCCAAAGCCTTCAGCACATCATTTCCAAGTAAAAATTCATCATCTTTATTATCGAGGATCAAACACGGCACAGGCTGCAAAATATTGACAGGGCCACCGGCGGTCATGAGCGATAGCTTCAGTTTCGTCATTTCGCGTGCCCACGTCTTCTCTCCACCCGGTAGTTTACACTCGATCTGAGTATTTAACGTCATTACTTCAAAACTCACACCTCGCTCACAAATTTTCTTCAGACTCGTAGAGCTGATACACGATGTCTCCGCTCCAGAGTCCGTACAGTACTCCACATCCACGACACCACTAACACGCAGTATCCGGGATCGACCAGGTTGATCAGGTAGACACTCTCTAATTCGACTTAGATTTATGATGCCTCCCCGGTTTCGGTTTTCGCGCACCAACGGCATCGTCGGCGGACTTATCGGTGCAATCGGCTTGACGGTGCTGGCCACCACAGGTCCAACACCCACCTTTGGTCCTGATTGAGTTCGTTCCGAATCGATACGAAATATAGTCCGCTGAGCTGCCTATGGCTGAGTTTCACGAATGTTTTGCTTCTCACGAACGATTTTACCACGCTTCGGGGGCCTTAAAGTCATTTCCTACTTTGCTTACTGCGATTGCGGCCGTTTCGTGTTTTTTATAATGAGCTTTGTTTTCGCGGTCGATCTCCAAGTCTTTCTCGCTCACGAGCTTGAATAGCACTGACACACTTGACTTCGCTGCAGGCAGACACACTTGACTTCGCTGCAGGCAAACGAAAATCCACCTCGTTTCTTCACTCGAATCTTCAGCTCTCGGGGTAGGCAGTTGAGCAGGACCTTGCACTTCTTCTTTGTTCCGTCCTCTTCTGAGAACAAGGCCGTCAATTCATTGGTCTTCGCTATCGTATTGCAGAGGTGGAAGTAGTCCATCACTCTCGCATCGATATCCGACTTGGTCATTGACATCACTAGCTGATCCTGGAACAACTCGTCAATGTTCGGGAGTGCATTGTTTTTGAAGTTCCGCACAGTCGTCATGATCCAGTCCCATATGAACTCATCGGTGAGCTCGTCCTTTGACTTATCCCATTTCGTCTCTCACAGTGTCTCCAGGAAGCTGTCGCCGAACGAGTTCCGTATCGAACGCATGACCGATTTCAGATCCCCCCAGACGATACACAGCGCGCCCTCATGATCTCTTCGTACTCGATTCGAAGGTCAACCCATCGGGTAAGCGCCTCGTGCGAGATGTCTTCAACCTTCGGCGCCGAAGTGGCCATAAAGATCTAGTGCGCGACGGAAGGGTGGTCGATCTCCTGGCTGGCCGTTCCTGGCATCGAGCCACTTCCCAGCCCCGCTAGAGCCGATTGAGTATCTTGCCGCCGAGAACCAGTCGCGTCAGCAGCACGCGCAGGTTTTTTTACCTTGCCTCGGGTTGGCTTGTCTTAGCCCGCTCGTTTTGTAGGTGCTGCCGGTGTTTTACTTGGTCTCAGCGCTGGGCCCGTGCCTCCAGTCTGCTGAGTCGCAGCGGTAGCAGGAGCCGAGTCTGTCGTCGTCATTCCGTTGCCCATGTCGTACTAAAGTTAACTTTGTAGTGGGACCCGAATGAACACACTCGCTAGGGAAGCTGGCGCTTCCTTTGAACTGTTGCTTGTATTCTAGTCTGCAAATTTCAGATTGCGGTTGGCAGGAACCTGGTTGTCTACCTTCTCTACACTATGTAGCTACCAGTCTAGCGCCTGCCAACCTCTGAGTCTTATTCAACACCAGCCTCGGCTGAGGACCATTCTCGGTCGCCAACCGGGTGCGTGGTCAGGTCCTGAAGACCATCACCCCACTACGCGTTTTCAACATTTTTTAAAAATAGAAAACTCGATTGGTATCTAGCACAGCAACGTGGCGAGAAATTTGGCGCGAGATTTTCTACTGCGACAGAAATGTTTACGGATCATATTGTCTTCCAGGCTTGCTATGGTGGGTCGCCGATTACCCAGGTGTCCGCGGCACGACTGTCGCAACTCACACGACTGAAGCACTTGCTCGTCTACAACCTTCCAACAATCGGGAGAGCAGAGATGCCGCTACAAGTGACCAGGAAAGACCACCCCTACACACTACTAACGCCGAGGCCTTGGAAGAGGGCGTACGCGACTCTCATCGCTGACGGGCACAGCCCTCCTATCCAACTAGGCTACATCGGTGTGGGGACTGCTCACCGCTGTACAAATACAAATAGGCACCTCCATCATCACCAACATCCCCCCACCCCTCAATCACATTGTTATTATTAATAACTTAATAAGCTGCGTATGGTTGAATATCGTGGCGGTGCCGACATAACTTGATTTTTGTATAAGGCGAATGAGCCAATCAACCGGTTCCCTACAAAATCTGGCTAATCTCATGACACCCAAAGTCAAATTCTGATCAATAAAATAATTTAGGGTTAGGGTAAGCTCCTGCTGACCAGCTGCCGACGCATTTTGTCGGCAGCTCCAACCAGATATGTTGGTCCCCCTTACAAATACCAAGGTTTCCTCCAACTTGCGTAATATCTGGCTGTTAGCCGACGTCTCACATACAAACCGAGTATTTACGAATGAGCCAGTCCACACAGAAAAAAACCAACAGGCAGCTGTACATTCTTCGTTCGCTCCTCCAGCCACCAGAATAACTGCAAGAGTCTCCAAGATCTTGCCCCGATCTTGCCCCCGAGAGCACCAAGCGCGCCCTAGCAACGGCAATAAGCACCTTTGACCAATTCCTTGTCAAAGAGAAAGTGACGAGGGAGTTTGTTCAGACATCTCTCGTGGCCGATAGCCGCGGAACGGCATTTGTGAAGCTGATGGACCGCTTTGGTCTCTTTCTAGTATTCTCGAACGGGGAGGGAGGCGAACCTCGTAAGCGGAACACGATCATGAGTTAGTGAAAAACTGGCTGCTTGACCTCTATCCTCAACACCGCAGTGTCATCGAGCAGCAACTACTCAAGATGGGGAGAATTTCAGAGCGCCACTGCCTTCTTTGCCTACACGGTGGTATGATTGACAAAGCTCCAGCGTGCACGAAGAGGGACTTGCGCTCGCTGGTGGATGGGCTCTACCATGACGCTGTAGGAGAGACAGGATACCAAGTCGCAGCACTTTTGGAGGTAATGTGGTATGCTTTCGGGAGAGCATAAGACCTGACGTACGTTCCCAAGTCCGACCTGTCGTTGTCGGCCGATAACGTGCTCTTTTTCCGTTTGATTCAAGCAAAACCATCCGAAGAGCAAGGTCTGTCTCTTTTCCCGGACAAGGATTCGTTCACCACCTGCCCTATTAACGCTGTTGCGATGGCGTTAGCCATGCAGATATTTCCATCTGCGTCTTTACTTAACCTAACACTGTCCTCAACCAGTGATGACACTAATTTGGCTATCAGCATTGACCAGACCCCGCTTGTTGACGTGCTACTGCATTTCGTGGACGATAGTAACCATGAGAATTTAGAATCAGCAGCTCCCACCCGCCGGCGCCGTGCTACCCGGTTGAAGCTACAATGTTAACAGGGTTCTGAAAGGAGCCGTTGCAAATCAAGAGAAAACTAACATCACAGCTAATTTATCATCTCACTCGTTTCGCCGCAGCGGAGCGCAGCACGCAAATGGTGATCCAACATTGAGCGCCCAGTGGATTTTTGATCGCGGAAACTGGAGTATGACCGCTACAAGCAAAGCTTTTGCTTATCTTTTCAATACGACTACGGAAGACAGAAAGGTATCAAAAGTGCTGAGTAATTGGAAGTTCAATGACCAACCTAAGATTCCATCTTTGAAGGAATTTGATTCAGTTTCCAAAGCCAGAATTCGTCAAGTTGGTTGCAAGCTGTTTGCTTCCAGCATTGGATTCGAAGATAAGTCACTGAGCATCATAGGTCGTGTTATCAATCTACTCGCGGCAACGCTAATTCAGCACTTTCCGGTAGTCAACGACAGATATCTAATGAGTCCGTATGCATCAAGAATGCGGACTTGCCTGGTCTCGGCGGGAATCAAGATGCCAGATATAGCGGCGTGGAGCTTGGTGATAAATCGACTCTTGAGTGCTGATGGCGCGAAATCATCAGCTGATGAAAAACCTTTTACTCGAGAATTGCAGTTTGTTAATCAGCAGATCATCGTGATCGCCCAGCTTGTCGAAGACAATCTACAGCTTAGGTCTCGGATTGCTGCCTTGGAAATATGTGATGATGCCATGTGTATGGGCAGCGAAGTGGCTACTACTCAGGAGGTGGGCCCGACGCAAGATGAATCTAAGACGCCTTCTTCAAAAGGAAGAGTGCAAGCTGGAACTAAATCTGCAGCATCAAATTGGTATGAGTGGTACACATCGTCTCCTCCTCTCTGGGAAGTCTGCGCTAATAGACAATACAAGTCGCAGTTAAAGCAGATCGTGTGCATCATGAAACTGTTTTTGCCTTAAGGGTTCTCTTTGGACCCCAAAGCGCCCGGTTACGCTGATTGTGTAATGCATACTGGGAACGAGGCTGAACAAGGCATGCAGACGCTTCTACGTAGTCGCAGGATAAAGCGAAAGTTCGGTTCTGGTCTCCTCAAGCAACTAAGAGCTCTGCACCGAGAGGGGGCATTTGCGGAACTAACACAACGCTATCATGTACTTGTTGAAACAGGAAAAATCATTGACCCATGACCAAAACGGTGTTTTAGCCACCACCAGGCAATTAGTGAACGTCAATCGACTGTTATAAAATAGTGCAACTACAACTGGTTACTGGATAGGACGACCGTTAAGAAAACAGTGCGACCACTTACTGAATAGTACGACCGTTAACAAAATAGTAAGACCGATACCAGTCCTCCGCTTATTATCCGGCGGAAGACCAAAGACGAAGTCCATTGAAATGGACTGCCAACGCTCCGACGGAGTCGGTAGTGACTGAAGTGGAGCCTGCGAGAAGGGCGCAGGCTTAACGCGCTGGTATACCTCGCAGGCGCGTACGTACTTTCGTACCCACTTGTACTGGTGACTCCAGTAGTAGTCACGCGTGAGAAGCAAGTATGTCTTCTCACGACCCGGATGTCCCGACGTCGGGGCATCGTGATACTCGTAAGTGATCCTGAGCTTCAGTTCATGATCGTCCGGAACGACAACTCGATCAGCGTTGTTGTCAACTATGCTGTAAAGCAGCAGACCGTTGTGTACACGATATCGGTGTACACGGGCACGGAGATGTTTTGCCAGCTTCTGACGAGACTTGTCAGAAGATGCAGCGAAGAGTCCAACTACTGCTTCGCACCCGCAGCGTCCGCGTATGCGGACCTCACGTCGTCTAACAAAGACGACGAGGGAGTAGGCGTCCGTACGACGCCAATTACATTGGCGTGGGCCTTGTGCACCGTATATTCAGGTCGACGCGACAGCGCGTCGGCCACAACATTAAATCTTCCAGGTCTGTATTCAACCTGGAAGTTGTACTCCGCAAAGAATGAGAGCCATCTCGCCATTCTTTGTGAGATGTGTGGCGACTTGATCGCCGTACGCAATGATTCGTGGTCGGTGTAGACCACGAATGGTCTACTCCCAAGTAGATACACTCGAAACTTCGCGAGTGCATACTTCATGGCAAGGAGCTCCTTGTCATGCACCGGGTAGTTGCGCTCAACTGGCTTCAGCTGACGCGATTGATAGTAGACCACGCGATCACGTCCCTCATGATCGTGTTGTATTAAAGCGCATCCGATTGCAAAATCGGACGCATCACACACAACGTGGAATGGACGATCTTGGTCGGCCACCGCCAAGATCGGCGCCCCAGTCAAGCCCTGCTTGACTGCATCGAAGGCCTGGTGGCACTCAGCAGTCCAATCCCACGCAGCATCCTTCTTTAGGAGCTGCGACAACGGGCGAATCTTGCCCGCGTAGTTGCTCACGTACCTGCACATGTACGTGGCAAGCCCAAGGAACTGCCTCAGTTCCTTGACATTTAAAGGCGTAGGCCATTCATTAATCACACTGACCTTGCCTGGGTTAGGGAGTACACCGTTCTTCCCTACGAGACATCCAAGGACGGGTATCTCGCTAGCCCCGAAGATGAACTTCTTCAGGTTTGCATAGAGTTTAAATTTGGTCATGAGCGCAAACAGCTTGCGGAGATGCTCCTTGTGCATCTCCACATCCGTCTTTCTATTCACAGCGGAGCTGTCTTTCTATTCACAGCTCTGCTGTGAATGGAAAGACGGATGTGGAGGTGCACAAGGAGCATTCACAGCAGCTCTGCTGTGAATGAACACATCGTCGAAATAGCTCGGTGCGAAGTCGCGCACCGAGCACAACAAGTGCGTGCGGCACCTGTTGAACGTCGCAGGGCATTCTTTAGTCCCTGCGGTATCACGTGCCACTCCCAGAACATGCCGCTCGGAGAACTTACCGCCGTGAGAGGTATATTGCTCTCTCGCGTCAGGATCTGATAGAATCCACCTCTCAAATCAAGAGCACTAAAGAAGCCATCGAATCGATGATTACATCTTTTCGCGGTATCGGTGTCTGCGCCGGTACTGCCGCATCGTTCAGCTTGTTGTAAGCATGAACGATGTGCCACCCGCCCTGTGCCTTCTTGACACAGAACGTGGGCGCGCTATGCGCGCCCACCCAGCTTGGAGATGGCAAGCGCTACGCGCTGTTGCTCCGTCTTGAGCAGGGCTGAGCCCATCGCCATCTCCAGCTCACGCGTCCAGAGCAACAAGCTCTCCCCTTCCTTTCCTCCGAAGGTCTTCACACTCCCCATGAGTGGCTTGGGCTTGGGCCCGCTCGTCGACGTAGTCGTGGGCGTCGCAGACGCCGTCACCGCCG
>BSXT01003319.1:0-10663 GCA_030267785.1 Phytophthora fragariaefolia
GATGGTGTAGCACGCGCCTTGGACTGGGCAACCTCCATTTCTGCAGTTGTTCGCTTAGCCCCCCGCTTCCTTCTCTCTGTGTTCATATCACCATTGTCCTTCTGCTGCGCTCGGCGAACCCGGCGCCCGTGACGGTCACTCAGCAGTGCTTCAAGACACAGACGTCGCTCTTGCTCGGATGGCTGGTGCCGCGGGGTCTGCCGGCCGGCGCAACCATGTCGGTCTTGCGTGGACTTTTGAAGAATGAGCGTTTGGTAGCTGCAGCGCCATTCATTTCTCTTGGGTGGCATGTTCTCTCTCTACCACATTCAACCGATCCCCCTCCCACCAGAACCTAAACCTGCACATTTGATTCTTTTATGAAAGAAAAACATCTTAATTTGAGTATAAAATCAACTGCGATTTGAGCAATACAAAACTCAAGTATACCTTTTGCTTATGTTGGAGGTCCAACATACCAGAGACGCTGCGAGGTGAGCGAATTAGGGTATACACCTCTTATGTTGTACCGTACAACATACGGGAACGAAGGGGTTAATGCGTCAAGCGGGTGAAGACTGGGAAATTAACAATTTTATCACGCTACGAAATTGGACATGCACTAAGCTCTGCTAAACCCATGCAGAGTTTGTTGGTGTTGACCCTGATAATGTGGCAGATATGAACGATTTAATTGCACTGGACGTATTTGAGCATCTAGTTACTGTTAATGGAGCTTCTGTCGCTTCACTAGGAATAATATTCACGTCTAGGGCTCTTTTTCGCAATGTACAACACGCTGTTCGCAATCAAGGTGACAATTTAGTTCTGTCGACCGATGGTACTTACAGAATTCATTTTGGTGGATGGACGCTAGTGGACTGTGGGGGATTTCCGTGGAGCGCTCTGGCGCAGGATACGTGCAACGCTTTCGGCCGTGGCTCTACATGTTTGTCCGAACTTAGTGCACTCCTGCTTACGAACATATGTTTAATGTTTTGGTGAAGTACGCATCAACGTTTCGGGGAGTAGAAGTAAAAGTGCGTTCTGCTAGCATTGATCATGCAGATGCTATTGCATCGGCACTGGAATCCGTGTGGCCTCATATAGAAATACCCACGTGCTGGGAGCATTTACTGCGCCAAGTAAGAAAACATACCAAAATGGAAACGACCAAAGGGTTCATAAAAGATGTTGCGGAACAGCATCTCCGACTACTTCATCAGTCAAGGTCTCTCAAACAATTTAGGGCACTTTCAAAACGCGTCGTTAATGCATGGAAAACTGCAGGAGAAACCCAACTTGCTGAATGGCTTGAGCATATCTATTTAACGAAGCGGTGGGAGCGCCGGAGCGTCAATAGCTCGTCTGTTCCAGGATTCTTCCCACGCAGCAGCCCATCGAAAGCCACCACCGTGTCATTAAAGTTATCGTAACTGATTACAAAAAGGCCCCTACTGTCATGGTGTTGAATTTCGTGTTGCCCCGGGTGCTGTTGTACGACGCAATAAATTTGACCGCTGAGCACCATCATCATTATGCTGAAGGTGAAGCTAATATGATTGTTTCTTTCAATTTTTTTGCTAACATATAAGCTTGTGTATGTTTTTGAAGGACCTCTCCCGGTTAGCGTTGTCATTAAGGCAAAAGAACAGTTGCTGCTGCCTGATAACCACTGTGTTGCAAAGTCTGCCACCCGACTTCGCATATTTTTCAACAGTGATAACACCATGGTGCTGCCTCTGGCAGCAAAGAATCTCGCTGCAGCAACCGTGACCAAAGAGCGAACGGAGCGGTAAGTACCAGTTTAAATTTCCTCCTACAGCGCACATCTAAATGGGATTTCAATGATTAACCAGCTTTCAGAATTCATTGCTTGGAAAACTTGGACCTATCGCGCCAGTTAAAGATGCGGAAATCTCCTTCATATCCCTGCAACAAGTTAATGTAGACCGTCGCGAGCTGGCGAAGATGCGTCAATTGATACCTCGTTCGAATTGGAGGTTTGACGACGTAAGTGGGTATACTTGGTGGGTCAATGCATTCCACGATTAATTTTCTTTCTTTGTTGTTGCCGTTAATATGTCCAAAGGTTAGTTGCATTCGCAAAGTCTTTCGATGCACGTGTAAGAATTATATGCACACAGGCTGGGTGTGCTCTCATGTCCTCGCTGGCCTTGACATTCTAGATAAGCTCAAGATCGAGATGGCTTTGCAAAAATTCCGATGCGAGGCCCCCCAGGACGGCCCCGATCCCTGGCTGGGGCACTACAGCGCGATGGAGATTCGTACGATATTGATCGACTTATTCAACTCTTTACCAAAAACCCGGGTTGCCCTCTTAAGTGGCCAGTGGTGCAAGAATTTGACGTAGAGGATGGAGGAAAAACGTTCAAGGAGCATAGCGTCGGCCAAATCTCCGGATGCCGGCTGTCTGCAGTGGAAGGTGTTTACGTATGGAGTGTCGTCTTCATCCATGGAGACTCACTTGAATATCAAGTTGAAGAACTAGCCCACGCGGTCCAGAGAGCATACGCGCGTGGCACGCAGTAAGTCTTTTATTTTCTAATACTTACACTTTACTTTTCCTAATGGAGGCTGAGGCATTTTACAAGATCCTCACTAGCGACAACATTTTCTCCTACTATCCACACTGACTTTGCTGTTGTCTCAATTAAGCACTGAATTCCTGTCGGATTCCGCAACAATAGCTTTGCTGTCACCCTAATCCCTCCGACAGGTTTTCCTGCAAAATATATAGGTAACAGGTATGTCAGTGTCTGAGCAACAGAAATTAATTAGCACCCAGCCATGCTGTCGCAACTCAAGCCCACGAACCTGGAATCAGCGAAGCGCCTGAGGCTTACTCTAGGCCAAAAGATGCTAATATGCAAGATGGTGGCTGCGAAGTGTACGAATACGACTGCTCTATCGGAATGGACGGTGAGGGCATTTGATCTGCCCAGACCACCTGCTCAATCAACGCTCTACAAGATAACGAAGAAAATTATCCCGTAACAACAGCTGCTCAAGAGCACCTACGACTATAAGAAGCTCCCTGATCCTGACGTTGCAAAGTTCGACCGCGCGTTGGTAGCTGAGTTCGACAAAATGGCGACCGAGATCCGGTCGCTGACCGAGTATGGTCTAATTAACCGCTCGAAGATGTTTGTCGATGAGCACTTCAAGTGCTTGCCGGCAAATAAGCTCCCGGGGTTCTCAAAAGGTAGATTTGGCGCTTTAAATTGGAATAATATTAGTTCCTGTTGTTCAGACACTGAACGCCTGTTGCACATCCTCACTACTGAATTTCTGTCGCGTACTACTGAATATCTGTTGCGAACTTAAGGCAACAGAAACTCAATACTGAAAAACAGCGACAGATAAGTCAGAGCAACAAGTATCAATTTTTGTTAAGGAGAAGAGAGAAAACCACGTGATATCGAATTCAAATGCAGCATGTACTGCAATAAAGCCATGTCATCCATGGGAATCTGCTGGCCTCTAGTCGACCTCCATATCATGCGCTTGACGTATCGCGTGCACAAGTTCATCAGCTTTGTACTGCACGCTTCCTCCATCTACGAATGTAGCAGTCCAAATGTAGACACCTTCATGGAGGCACAGATGAACACCCGCAACCAGCCCCACTCTGCGGTCTACGATAGTATTTCCCCCGTCGTCGATCTCGAACACCTGCATTACAGGCCATTTCATAGGCCTCGCAGGCGACTTCGTAAAAATATCAAGGAGGCGGTCAATGTCGTACGCGTCATGAACGACGTCACGCCGCAGACTCCTTGCTAGCTTCCGAGGTCGTCCACGCTGTCCGCGCATCGGGATCAAAGCCATGGCTCGATCAATGTTTTTTTTTTCCCATGAGGTGTAGCGCCGCAATGATATGCGAACAAACCCACCCTAAGTGTTTGAATTTCTTGCATGTACAGCTCATAGCTCGGCGAACTGATAGTATCTACATAACATTCAACATTTGAGCTGACCAGAAGGATATATATAAACTCCGAAGCATATTACCTCTGCTAGTTGCCATTTGGATCGGTGTGGGAGCTCTTCCATTTCCTGTACGGCCCTATCATTCAAATGACCTGGTGAAGCGACAGAAACGTGAATCGAAGATCTTTCATCGGTTCTGCGGCTCCAAGGCTGCCACGCAAAGACTTTTGAAACCTACCACACCACGATAAATCCGATAAATATTTTGAGAAAGCTAATTCAACACCGATTAAAGCTGTTGGATGGTACCTTCCGGTTCTTTTAGCAGACACGAGAGACCCGACAAAGTTCCGCGGTTGTACCATAGCCTTTGTGCTATTAAAAAAGAGGCAAGCCGGGCGTGTGGATGCTTTGGTATTAACAATGCGATGATTTGTGGTTCGAGCAAGAATTTTTTTGCCTTTATGACTGCATCAATAGGAAGCGGGTCTACATTGATTTAAAACATACAATTGCTAGTGTTACCTAGCTGAGGTGATACATAAATCAAGAAGTGACATAACTTCAGCATAATGAGCTTGGGTGCCAGACGATAGATCCGTGGCTCGGGATAACACCGAGTTCAAGATGGAGATAGTCGGCGCCTCTTTGTAGTCAGTAATAATTACCTTTATAACTCGGTGGTGGCTCTCGATAGGTTATTGCGTTGGTAGAAATCCTGGGACTGACGAACTCCCAACACTCCATCGCTCCCAGCGCGGCGTCAAGTACATGGTTTTTAGCCATTTCGCGATTTCATGTTCGCCCTCTGCATTCCACGCTGTTACGATTCGTTTTGCGAGAGCCCGAAATTGACGGAGCGAGCGTGATGCGTGCAACAAGCGCAAATGTGGCTGGACAAATTCCTTCACAAAGTCTTTTTAGTTGTCAGCTTTGTCTGTTTGCGTGCCGGTTTGAGCAAATGTTCCCAGCAAGTGAGAATTTCTACGGATGGCCACACAAAGGCTAGCGCAGACGCGGAAACATCAGAATGGTCGATGCTGGCACTGCACCGAGACATCTACACCGCGAAAAAGAGAGGCGTATTTTACCAATGCGGTGAGCATTCGTTGGTACGCGTACGTGCACTCCGTCTTTACAAACATGTCTAACCAAGGGCGAAATCGCTGCTCAAAGCCCGAGCTGGTCAACTCAACCGAAATTCCGCCACAGATGACCAAGGTCCACCTTCCAAAGTGCAAACGATAAATGCCATCTGTCGACATCACTAAATCAGGGCTTTGGTCCTGAACAGCTGGGCGAACATTACGAAATGCGCTCGAGTGGTAACAATGATCCCCATTGATTCAATCTCCTTTTCGCCATCGGTAAATGTATGCTCAATTCGTCGAGAATAATCATTGCATTCATGACCGCCATATTTGATTCATCAGCGCTTAGAAACGTCTCAGCATCTTGACACATTTTCAGCACCGCCCAATTTTGCAAAGACACGAACTTGTTAAGTTCCCAACCGCCAGCAGGCTCTTTCTTCAGGTACGCCTTGCGGTTCTCCATCTTTTTGACGGCAGGTATATGGCTCAGCATCTGCGGATCTCGCATGTATTTAAACAGCAGCATATTCCGCACACGACCTGCTGCCATCCCTAGTTTCACCAGCGCGTCAATCTGTAGCTTAAGCACCAATGAAATACCGCGTTCAGGTAGTTGGAGCTGTGGCCTGCTGTGCACGCCACGCCCCAGAAGTTGGTAGTGAAAAGTGGTCGTATCTACCCGATGTATAGCAAGTTTGAGGCGATGACCACATCCAACATGAGAACGGCACTGGTATACCTTCCCCAAGATAAATGGAGACATGTACCTAGTCTGATAGGTGTAGACGAAGCTGTTGAACCCACGAAGAGCTTGTTCAGCTTGATTCAACGAGTCGTAGAATCCAATACTGGTATATGTAGGTTTAGGTTTCGGAACAAAGTCACTAGGCGTGAAACCTCTTCTGAATCACTGCCAAAGTCCAACGAGCTCTCGCTGCCGTGCCCGCTCCCCGCTTCCACCGTGCTTGTCACGTTCTCATCACTACAAGATGGTTCGTTCGAAATGGCTGCGTTAGCCTCCACGTCGCTGCCCTCAACGTACTCGAGTACCACCGTGGCGTCGCTGTCGTTGCCGGAGATGTCTGCTTCAGCTTCCATGGGTGCAAGCAGCCACAACAAAGAGTGTCCCACGCTCGTAGTGTTCCTACATTCGTGCAGTGCGAAACCAACAGAGGTTCAGTGGACTTTAGCGCGTGAAACGAACAGCACCCCTTCGTTTCAACTATCGGTAGACATCTTGATTCAGTGATCCGACACTAAAAAACCTGTTGTCGACTTTCAGCACTGAGTTTCTGTTATGATAGGCCTTCAAATCATGACAACAGCTTTTCTCCGTCATGCAACAGAATTTCAGCAGAAATTATCGGCAACAGACGTTCAGTATATGATCAACATATAATAATTAGCTTTAAATTCGATCTACGCATGAAGCGAGAGCAACGTCATGTCCTCTTGCTGGTAGACAACGTCAGCTCGCACGTTAAGCCCCTTTTGCCGCTCACGATCGTACGGCTCGAGTTTCTTCCTAAAAACACAACTAGTGTTTTTTCAGCCGCTTGACCAAGGTATCATTGCCTCCGTCAAGTGCCGCTTGACCTAGGTGCCACTTCACATTAACATAACGTTTAATGCTATCTTCCATCTTGATGGACATTAACATAACGTTTAATGCTATCTTCCATCTTGATGGAAGATACCATTAACCGTTATGTTAATGTGAAGTGGCTCCGAAAGCTATACAAAACTGTTGGATCCACTCCGGTATCGTTCCTCCCCCCTCTGAAGCAATGGAAATGCGGCGCATTCTCTGCTATTAGAATCTACCAATTTAGTACTTTTGCCGTTCTGTGTGTCTTCTGTCAACTTTTTAACTTCGCATACTTTGTTGGTCCGACCTTTCTCCTATTGCCGAGGAAATCTGTACAAGGCTAACAGTATGTCATTGCTCAGGATCGCAACTACATGTAGGGATAGTATCACACAGCATCACATAGTATAAGATAGTAAGGGGGGTCGAACCTAGCGAAAATACAGATTTCCCCAGCAATAAGAGTGTAGTTAACCCGTCCACCTGAAGGCAGATGCTGTCAACTTGCCCACCCTAGGCCTGATTTGTTTCCTGTGCGTCACCGGCGCACCAGGGGTTCCTTGGCATGTCCACCTAGGAAGTGGTTATCACTAGCAGGTCGTGCGAGGCAGATCGGCCGTCGACTAGCGCTAAGCCAGCCTGCTCCCAGAGTCAGGATAGGGACGATGGGGAGTGAGCGTTCTCGGCTCCGGCAACCCCATGGACATGGGCTTTACGACTGCTGACGGCAAATAGCCCGGAATTATATGCAGGGTGGACACCAGGCTCTTTGACATGCAACACATCGAAATGTCTACTGAGCAGTGGTGCCCGACGGTCGAGGCAGCATCACTAGCCCGGCCCCAACAGGGGACAAGCTCTCCTTGTACCCCCCCATCACCCTACTGTCCAGCTGCCCTCTTAATGCACTCCCGCTAGCTTACCTCGCTTTAAGCGTGCCTTCTCTTCTTGAGGCTACAACCCGTGTACGTCCCTGTTAGGCCTTAGTTGTCGCCGTTCAGCTCCGAATCCAGATTGAGGGTCGAGCTGCGACCACAGTTCGCTACCCCCAGTTACCAAAGCCCCCTACCTCCTACTCCTATAATTAAACGATGTCTCCTAGCTACTGGATCTTTTCCTCTTCCGTCACTCCTGGCCTCACACTTTTCTTCTTGCTGTTGCCTCTCCGAGGCTCATACTGCTCTGCAAATCCGCTCGACGGGTCACCCCTCCTTGCGGTCTTCTGTGACCGCACCCACATTCTCTGCGGCTGCTCACAGGCTCTTCAAGATTTCACTGCCTTCGTCTCCGGTACCTCTAGCCATCTGGCGTGCTTCTACCACCGCACACTGACTGCTACACCATTGCCGTCACCAATCTCCAGCTGCCGTCCTTGTTCAACCTCACGTCAAGTCGATCGTCACTGGTATTTGCTTCTCAGCCACGTGACCTCTGCTCCAACTACACGACATCCTCAACTGCAAGGTCGTCGTCGAGCTTAACGGCATCCAGCAGCTCTTGAAGGTTCGTCCTGCTCGGTTCCTGACCCTTCGTCGTGCTCGCTCCACAATGTACCCGGCTGTCGCCACCTGCAACAACACTGGGGTTGGATATTGCTGTGTCTGTCTGTCGCGTCCTCGCACCATCTCGATGGCAACGCCCGTGTTTCGCGGTTCACCACCGATCTTAGCCGCCAGGAACTCTATCGTCGTCGTCTCCACCTCGTTGGCTGCCGTGTTGGTCTCCGCTGCCTCCTGCCCGACCCCGTTGCGTGGCGGGATCCGCACGCTCCGAAAGCCCTTCATTTTCGTCTGTATCCACTTGCGTTGTCACCGCTGCGACTTCTTCCCCGTCGCGCGCGGCTTGGTGCCTCGTCGCTCTTTCCTCTCGTGCTGCGCCTGCTGCTCATCAGCTCTGTTGCTTCCGAGCTTCTGCATCTCGGGCCGGCACGCTCTCCCTTTTTTCTTTTGCGCTGTGCATTCTTCGCCTGCTATCGGGGTCTGGGCACTTATCCTGCTTCTCGTGCGCCCCCGTCAACTATTTCTTGTCCCATTGTGCCGCTGAAACCGTCCCACCTGGTCAAATTTCCCCTCTAATTGGTACCTCATTCTCCCACTGCTCCGATCCGTTGAAGATTCCTCGTGGGTGACTCCCAGCCCCGTCCTGCTGCCTGGGCTCGGTTGCTATGCTTTCGTCCGTGTCGTTCTGGTTGTTCATCGTCTCATCGTTCCTTATCTCTAAGTCCTCTGCTGTCGCGTCTTCGTCTGCCAACACACGCAGGATTTGGTCGACCACACTGCCCAACGAATCACTCGGGCAGCGGCACGACACCGTGAAGCTGCTGTGTACGATCTTGTGCTCGTCGTTGTCTTCTCTCACCACGGACCAGTTGTCAACCCTGCACTGCTAGTTACCCGTGTGGCCCCACATACTAATGGGCCAGCTTCGTGATGCCTCTCCCTCTTTGAAGATTGAGCACTCACACCAAGACTCCCGAAGCAAATTGCACGTCACTCCATGTACCCTGATCGTAGTAGCGCTCTCTGCGTTTCTGCTCTTTCACCAGCGCCGCCTTCGCGGCTGCCGTCGCGTTGGCCATGCCATTGTCGTGTAGGATCACAACGAAAGTTTCCTGTTCCGTATAGGAGCGAGCCCTACCAACAACACTCTCCCTTCCCCGAAAGTCGGTTGAGCTTTGTTGGGATAAAATCTGAAGACCAGATCCGATCCCTTACACCGGACTGGACGATGCCTTTGTGCACTTTCGATTAGGTAGGCGTACCCTGAAATGTGCACCACGAACCACGTGCGAGGGTTCGGATGCACTTAGGTTCGCGTTTTCACGCTATCCCACTGTGGTCCATCAGAAAGGAAGGATGCTGGGCCAGTCAAGACCTTGTACAGAGGAGCCGAAGGAAACCCTCGGTGAAAGTCCAGGTACGCTGGGGGGACTCTGCCTCGCACCCAGCAATCACACTCAGAGGCTTCTCTCTGCCTCAACACTCGGCCACATCTCTCTCTTGGCCTTGCCAGGACGAACTCTCGGTCAATGCACTTCGTGTTCACCGGCAGCCATTAACCCATCGAGGCCGAGTGCATCCAGGCTCCACAGCTAAGCTAGCTAGGCTTACTGTGGACGGACTTGACCCTTTTGCCTTGGGGGAAATTCTGCTCTGATTTAATAATTAGCGGTTCTGTAGCTCCATATTTATCTAATCCTAGAACCCTATACAAATATCAAGTGTGAACAGAGCCTTCGCCTAATCATGTGACCGACAACTCGGGCCAAGTACTAATAATGTACCCGCCACTAATCCGAGTGTTTAAAGCACCCCTCGCAATACTAACTACTCAGTGGTTCAGAGGTCTCAGCCGTCGGTCATCAAGGATGGTCTCTACCTCATACGCTCCTGCTAGCATGTCTGGCTCCAAATATCCTCTGGTAACAACCCTTCGTCGAAGTCTAGTCTCGCTTCGTCAGTGAGCTCTCGAGCCAACCGAACCTTCGGTCGGTCGCCGAACTCTCTCACCGCCTTCAGGCGGGACACATGAACCGCTGGGTCGAATCTATATCCACTCCCATCCGGGAACCCCATGTGGTGTAGTAGAACGCACAAGTTAGTCCTCCCACAGACACAACAACCGCCGAGCAAGTCGGCGCTTATCGGCCTGTGCTAGGGGTCCCCTAGCGGTTCAGCCCTTCCGGGACAGCAGTGACGGCTCCCGCGGAGACCAGGCAACCAAGCCAGTCGAAACCTTGGGAAGCCAGTTGAGCTCACTGACTTCTGCCTTGAACCCCGTGCCCTCTACCAAAGGATGGACGGCGGCGCGCGAGCGCTTTTATGGGTCACCGAGAGCAACGGCTACTCGGCTAGAAGAGTTACGGCACCCCGGCTGACGGGTGTACCGGCTCGCTGGCTCAGCGAGACTTGTCCTTGCGCACTCGGCGAGATTGTCCTGCCCCGGGCCGACTTCCTCTTGGCGCTACCTGCCAACACCCTTCAAGCTATGCCTATCGGGTGCTGACGGCAGACATAATCCAGCCCACGCAGGGACGTACCGGAGAGTG
>BSXT01003415.1:0-16041 GCA_030267785.1 Phytophthora fragariaefolia
CCGGAGTGGCTGACTTGGTTAGCCGGTGTCTGCCAAGGCGAGACACCCACTGTCCCGGAAGGGCCGAACCGCGAGGGGGCCACCCTCTGCGCAGGCCAAACAAGCGCCAACCCGACTCGGCGGTTGTTGTGGTTTGGGCGGATACCCACATCTGGCGATATTTGTGCGTTCTGCAACACCACACTCGCCTCCTGCGTTCTTCTTCTCGGCTATCTCTCTCGCCCTACGCTGCTGCTGTGCTGTCAGCAAAGAACGCATGTTGGCTTCTGCGATCGGGTTTCGCGGGGAAATCCGGGACCTGGCGGAAGCGGTAGCGTAGTGGCCCAGGTGGAAGAAGAAAACACCGAAGATAGACCCATTTGGATAGCAACAACTGCGCTTGGGAGCCCAGCCACGACGAACAACGTCGTGGAGTTTGTTGGACTGCACAGGCTGTTGGAACGTACGGTGGCACAAGGGTGGAGCAATATGAACGTGGTGGGCGGCAGTACTATGATAGTGAGGATGATGATGCAGCAACGGAAACCGCCAAAGGCAAGGAGGCTGTAGCATTGGTTCAGAGAGGCAAGTCGGTTAGCCGATTTGTGTGGGGTGGCCTCCTGGCAGCACCATTACAGGAGGCACATTAAGATGGCGGACTGGTTGGCAAACCAGGTCATGGACATGAAAAAAGAGCGTGACAGTGGACTGGGCGTTGAGCGGGACCAGAAGACGATTATGCGCGGAGGTTGAAGATAGGATGTAGGACGACATCGCACAATAGAAGCAGAGACGAAACGGAGATGCAGAGCCGGGTAGTTAGATAGTAGGAACACTCCTCGGGATGGAAATGCCTGAGGGGAATGGTTAAGTATTAGAGTTCATCCCATTGGGAACAGTAGCACAATATACTTTAAAAAAAGTATACAGATTTCGCCCTCACTTCTGACACCGTGATCAACTGATAACCTTCTAGTCATTTATAATATTAATTTATGAAGGAACGTTTCGCGCCTTCATGTTTTTGAAAATCGCGTGAAGGCTCGCAGTCAACTAAACGGGTGGTTCACTTCGCAATTCACTCCAAGCAGCTCAAGCCCCCCCCCCCCTACACACACGCGCGCACCTCCAAGACGTCATGGCCCGCTGGATGACAATCAGCCAGAAGCTATTTGGGAGGACATGCGCAAAAACCAAACGATGCACAACTGCTTCCGCCACACCGGCGTTATTTTCAACGGCGTTGACGAGCGCTCGTTCTGCAGCTATGGGGACGATGTAAAGGTCGACGAGGTCATTTTGCGCACGTCTCAATTTCACTTGTAGAAATTTGTAATATTCCTTAAATAAATATACTTTGAGAAACCCACAGTGGTAAACAAGGTCAGAAGTGAGGGCGAAATCTGTAGTGGATTGATGGCGGAATTTGCTGGGACACAGAGCACCGAGTGCTGATTCTTTCTGAATGTAGCAGTCTCGGCTCTACATGACTCAGTGGATCGATGCGAATAGCCCAGTAAGCGCAACAAACTCCCACCATTTATGACAACGCCTTTGACTCCAGCAACAGTCACCAACCACCGCTAGTACTATCAGCTCCACGCGAATCACGAGCACTTTCACAAGATGGAGGTCCTCCACCACCGTTGCGATTGTTGTCCCTCAGCAGCGGTGGCCGCATCACAACCTTTACTAGTACCATCACAACCACCAGCAGGAGCATTTTCACCTCCGGCTGATGCATGGCCGTCTGTCATCTTCAATGGGACTTCCACAAACGATGACACTGCTGCTGGCAGCATCCCCTTGAACGCCTTTCGCTACGAGGTGCACTCACGAGATAGATTCGTCCATTTTGTACAAGCTGCTGCGTATTCGCCCCCCCCCCAACGCCGATATGCTCTTAGAGCATCTCCAACCAGGGCTCGAAAAAATAATTATAATATAATAATTGTAGTATTATATTGACGGAATAACGGATTATTGGTAAAAACCAGGTTCCCGTAAAATATAAAATTGGCCCCGTAATAAGTATATTGACTTTTTTTACCACAACGTAAGGAATGAAACGGGTGAGCTGGTGGTCCCAGGAGCCCAGGTCGATCGACTGGTCCTTGCCTACTCAGCTAAATTCTTCTTTCTGTCACACCAACTCGCTCATTTCCAAATTGGCAAGTACCATGTCAAACTCGCGCGCCATTTCAAGCTGGTATTTGTTTTGGGAGGTTATCAGTTGGCTAGAGCAAAACCCATATCCACTGGTGGACTGTCTTGTGCCGTCGCCGGCTCATTTAGATTGGCGGGGGACCCTACTCAGGACCATAAGTCCTAGTGACAGCCACCAACATCTCGACAGGTGTGGTGATGAAACCCTTGCGGAGTGGGTTGGTAGGGTCATTCACCGTTCAGACCCTATCAATTCTTTTAATAATTGCAGTAATAATATTGCCGTCGCCAGTATTGCAGTTACTTATTACGTTTGTTGAAAAAAAATCAATGTTTTATTTTCCGAGCCCTGTCTCCAACGGTAGCCCACAATACGCAGAAATGACAATTACGCTAGTGATAAAAATGACCTCCAACGGTGTAGTGATACCGGTAGGTACACTGATAGGTGTGGTCTGCTGTTACCGAGTCTACCACTCTGCTGCAAATTGCAGAATGAGTCGCAGCAGTCCTCGGCCTTAGGTGTCTTTTACAACATGAAAGCCGATGCATTCCTTCTCGAGAAAGCGCGGCTTACGGTGAACAATTTCTTCCCAGATAAACCTAGGATCCCGACTTCTATACCTGCATTAATTGATCTGAAGCATATTTGCTCCTGGAAGTCCTGCCACTCGCTGATTCATAACCCTTCCTCTTCGGTGTACTCGCTCTGCCAGCTAGTGCCGACCAAAAGCATATTAAAACTGTATTGGTCAACGAAGCTTAGTTTGTCAGCCATACTGTACTACGTAGTATTCAGTTGCAGCCTCACAGCACAGATCAGGCATCCACTGAACGTGAAGATGCTAGTGTTGATACGCCCACTAGGAGCTCGCAAGTAGAACAGCATACGTTCAAGAGTTTATCACGTACGACTTCCGAGCCGGTATTAAGAAACTCGTGTTGAGAAATGACCAACCTTGAACTGATGTCTAGCTACAATTAGTTGTTGGTAGCTCGAGTGATACCATAGCTAAAGAAGCATATTATATTGTAAACTCTGTGGTATTCCAGTCGTGGCTTGAAACGACCCAAACATCATCCGTCACAACGCGGTCTCGGGCACGAACAAACTCAAAGTGCGCGTGCGACGTGTTGAATACATGAAGTCGACCGTGACCATACTCTTGTTGCCGGGAACGACTCCAGTGTGCCTGCACGTATGAAACGTCATCGAGTTCTGCACCTCCAGAGCCGATCATGATGTGGGTTGGCGCAATTGTAGAGTCCGCTTGTTCTCTACAGCGGCCCTGATACACAGGGCAAGTCCTCTCGTAGGCATGATAGTGCCCAGAGAAAACTAGGTCTACTCGATTAGTAAACAATAACTCCTCTAGACAGCCACGCAACAGCTTCGTCACGGTGTGGTCACCTTCGTAACTCTCCGAACAGTAGAGCGGGCGATGTAAATGTACTATTAGCCACGGCGTCATCCCTCGGTCGACGTTATCGCGCAATTCCCGCTCAAGCCACTCTCGCATCGGTGCACCTGGGGTGCTGCGGTGCTCACTGCTTAGCACAATGTGATGAGTCAGGCCCAAACGAAAACTGTACCAGAAAGGCTGATTAGAATTGATATCCCTTGGTTCAGGCATGTGGAAGCGGCGCGCGTAAGGCACACCGCATTCTCCATGAGAGTCATCATTAAAGTTTGCTCCTTCAGGGTGCCACCCATTCGATAACGCAGCCTCACTGCCAGATAGATCATGGCCTTCACCATTAACGATGTAGTCGTATTCATGGTTACCGATTCCCACCATGTAGGGCAGTCGTGAAGCCACCGGCTGAACAATTGCGCCGAATTGATCCCAAAGATACGTGCTGCCTTTTGCATACGCCAAGTCGCCAATATGAATCAGAGCAGCGTACTGGGGTGTCTTAGGCGTTGTACTTGAAGTATCTCGTAACGATTCGTCAAAGTCCTGCTTGATCCGCTGCATGACAGTTCGTTCATCACCCCAATCGGCAAGCCTCGAGACCATGTCTAGTGACGTAAAATGTCGTTCCGGATGACTTGGGTCAAAATCTAACTCGTCCGTAGGTTTCTGCAGCACACTCGTGCCTAGATCTCCAAACACAAAAAAACTTTGCGGTTTATGATCTTCTGCGGTGCGGTCACCCAAAGCCACAGGAAATGTAAACTCCATCTCGGGACTCGACACCCCCGTGGTGCTGCCCACACGGTATACATACGTCTCCCCTGGCACCAACTCTGTCATCACTGCATCATGGAGATACCCTGGGTGTCGGAAAAAGACCGCCGCACGGGTTGTTGCGTGTGCGTTGCACATATCCAGTGCGTCGTACGTGCCCGTCGTCGCCTCCGCCCGGCGCTCCAGTTTTCCCGACGAAAGTGTCCCAAATCCCACACTAGGACCGAACACCTGCCCACTGACCCACGTGACACGCATTTCTCCCTTGTTCCCTGTCAACGCCAGTCGAACTTGCAACGGTTCAGTGTGGCCCCTCTCCATCTCAACAAAAGGCGATTCCCCTAAAACTGCAAATTTTGGGCGATCACTTTCGCTACCCTCGGTCTCAACTTTTCTGAGGTATTTGAACTGGTACGACGCACGCATGTTTACTAATGGACCGAACAGAATGGAGCGGACTCCGCTTGCATCTACGCGACTTTGGTTGGTGTACACATAGTCGACAAAGTCCGAAAGTGGATCCCCGTCGGTTTCGCTCGGTTCTTGAGCGTCCACGAGATAAACTGCCACCAAATCGTCGTCTGCAATGGACTTCAAGGCGAAACTCACTTCCACTGAGGCTAAATGCTTGGCTAGCGTCGTGTTGACCGACAACTTTAGCTTTGGCTCTTGGGTATTATTTGCGTGTTGCTCGAATGTACAAAGCGTAACCGTCCCGAAACACTCGTGCTGCTCTTCGTGCGACATCCACGCGCCGCCGCGGTGCCACCGGTAGAACCAGCTGTAGTACTCCGCAGAGAACAGTTCTCCCTCGAAGGTAGAGGCGAGGCCGCGCGTCGCTACAAGCAGCAGCAGCGTCACCGCCAGTTGCATTTGCATTAGCATTAGCATTTGCATTTGCCTTGCCACGGCAAAAAAAGCAATAATCAGGTTAAGCGACACTGGTGTCATTTAAGACACTCGTGATTGGCGAAAAAGGATTTCGACGCTCTGATTGGCTCCTGGCGCGGTTGGTGCCGCTTCGGGAGCATTATCGGAGCAGCTAGCGCCATGACCAGCACGACGCCCACGGAGGACGCGCCGGCGCCGCGCCTGCCCTACGTCATCTACGAGGGTGACACGGTCATCTGCCAGACCAGTGATGGCCGTATGTTCTTCCAGGCCGTCACGAATGACGAGTACGCAAACCCAAATTTAACACCACTTTAACCGCCTGCAAAAACTCTCTAACCTTCCTGCAACCTTTTGCAGATCCATCCGCGTGGGCAAGAAAGTGGCGAGTCTCAAGCCGGTCATTGGCTCGTTCTACGGGTAACGCGCAGTTAAAGAATCACGTCGCATGTCGCATCCTCTAACCTGAAAATTTTGCCTCCAGCGCCATCTTCGAGGAGCAGAACAAGAAACTCGTCAAGGTGACGGGCGGCCTGTTCCCAGACCCAGTCGCTCCTGGTACATATACAAAACATTTTTTGTTTGTTTCTTGCAAGCAGTGACAATCATTATTTGCATTGCTAATGACAATCAATTCTCCATGCCAATCAATGATCAGAGACCGGCGAAGGCTTCGTGCCCGACGGTGACAACCGCCACTACGCCGACACCAACTCGGCGCAGACCTTAAAGCAGACGGACATCGGCGAACTTCGTGAAAAAGGTGCTTCCGGCAAAGAAATCATCCAGAAGTTGGTGGAAAACAGCTCCACGTGGGAGACCAAGACCGAGTTCTCCAAGCAGAAATACCTCAAGAAGAAGCAGCAGAAGTACATGCCGCGCGTGCGCTTCCTGCGCTGCACGGCTGAGTCGCTGTGCCGCACCTACCGCATGAAGAACCCGGCCAAGATCTGCAACCTGCGCGAGGACTCGCTGGGCCAGATCCTCGTCTACGGCAACATCTTCGCCGGCGGCCAGGTGCTGGTGGTGGACACGTGCATGGGTCTGGTGACCGGTGCTATTGCAGAGCGACAGGGCGGGTCGGGGCGCATTATTTGCCCGTACGAGGGCCAGCAACCGGCTGCTGACATCCTGCGCCGCTTCAACTTCGGTACGATGCATCGATAGGGCGAACCTTGGTTGTAGGCGCTTAGCTTTTTGATCATGTCGTTGCAGACAAGCGTACGCTGGAGTCCATCCACTACTTGCCGTTTAAGCAAGTACGGATGCTCGCGATGGTACGATGAATTTTTGGTTAGCTTCGTTTTGTGGCATTTGGTCAGTAACAACGAGTGCGGCGGCAATGGCTTTTGCTTGTTTGCAGAAAGAAGAGGACGTGGTGGAACCACCCAAGGTTGCCAGGGATGGATTAACGCCGGAAGAGCGAGAGCGTCTCGCCACGGAGCGTGCGAAGAACTTCACGCCTCAGCAGCAGAAGCGCTATGCTGAGAAGAAGGCGCGCCGCGCGGAGACCAAACTTAACCGTCAGTCACCGTCGACAATCCGTCAGTGGGCTCGCGAAAAATCGGATAGCTTGGTGATTGCGGCGAACTACGACCCGGAGGAGGTTCTAATGGCTATGCTGCCGTACTTGGGTCGCTCTAAGCCGTTCGTTGTCTACTCGGAGTTTCTTGAGGTGAGTGTTTCACCAAACTATCGGCGCACTGTGTTGGAAATCATTCGTTCTAACTAGATGAAATTAATGTGGTCTTCGTGGTAGCCTTTGACGCGGACATTTGCCACGCTTCAGAAGATGGAGACGATCATAGACCTTCAACTGAACGAAACGTGGACGCGTGAGAATCAGGTTCTCCCTGGTCGGACGCACCCGGAGATGAACATGAGCGCTTGCAGCGGCTACCTACTTTCCGGAATCAAGATTCTCGACATCCCACCTATTGGGGCCTCAGCAAATGACAAACACGTTTCTAGTACAGTGTCGGATGGATCTCCCGCCAAGAAGAAGCTCAAGACCGAATCTAGCTAGGTAGACATTCTTCGTCGGCAACGAACGTGTGAAGATTCCAGATAAAGGTTGGACAAGACGTAGTGGCGAGTAGTGTGTGTTGCTGCCAAGACGCTGAATCTGCTTGAAACACTCGTCAGTTTTGGCTGCAATCTATGTAGCACCTCGTCAAAAATAGAGATGGAGACCGTTGTTCTGGCTTAGCAAGCAGTGAATCATTGCTCGTCAATTTGCCGCCCGGCATGGGTGTAAATGGAAGGGTTCATCCCACGCCGTTTTCTTTGTCGAGAGATTCTCGCCTAAGCGTATCAAGAACATACGAGTCGAAGAACGGTTTACCACACGTGGAATACCGGAAGCGGGAGGGTATTCGTGGTCAATGTGTAGTACCTATCCGGTTGGGGGATGCGAAATTGATGGTGCTGCGCTTGATGTTCGTTTCCACAAACGTTTACACGGTGGTCTCTTTCTGCTGACCTCGGCGGGGCTCAATGTTTTTTGGCCGGCTAACTCAGTATTTCTTGATGATTTACACAATGGACTATACAAATTCCAGCCCCGCACAGAGATCGATGGTGTTTTGCTCGAGGAAATGGAGAAAGAGTCTTCAGTTCTGGAGAGAGACGTGCTAGTGTTGGGATATCAAGATCACCACCATAACCCGTTGGGCAGTGCTAGCCACTGCTACCGTCTCGGTGTCGACAAAGGCACATCCGTTGCTGTGACTTATTACGGTGACGGAATATCTCGACGATCGATCCATAAGTTCCATGGCTCGCTGCCTAATTCTTGCACTGGTTACACGGGGCCACAAGGACACTGAACGTATTTATCATGTTAATGATGCACGACTAGTTATCGGACAATCATTTCTTCACTGTTCTGACCCCGTTCTCGGTATAACAGAACTCTACGACCCTAACATATCCTCTTCTCAGCAAGTGAACAACACGGAATTTGCGTTTAAGGCTAGCTACGTAATCGTCCAGCAGCACTTCTCCAACGCTTTCTACGGTATCGAGTGTCAAGTGAGTTATTGTGTAGCCCGTCAAGTGAAAAAATGCTCCAGAATACTGGGAGGTGCAATCCGCTGACCCGAACGACACCAAAGCACACGTCAACGTACTATTCACACCAAAACCAATACTGCTCGAACTGTTCAGTATTTCGGGTCAGATATTAGTTTGGTATGTCATACTCCGAAACATTTGGCAAACAACACTCGCCGATAGCAATGTGCGAGTTCCCACCAGGAGGCCTCCAACTGATTTTCAGCGTCGCCAAACCCACTGGCTGGGCCCTCCGAAGCCGCGAGTGGTTACTGCGTGTACATATCTTGATGCCGGAGAAAGTCGGTTAAGCCTTTCTAGGCTGTGGCTGTCGAATCCTCTCTACATGATAGGACATGTGGCTCATGCGCTTGGAACGACCGTGTAGTCTCAAATGGCGGTCGAAGTGTTGTATATGTACATGTACTGGCAATACAGTGAGACCCCCGTTTTCGCGGAGGGTGGACCATAAAAAGTTTGAGAGGCTAATAAGGTATGTGGATCTGCCGTTTTCGGCTGGCATGAGTCTCGGGATTTCGTTGTACTTGCGCTTGTTCTTGAGGGTGCCCCGAACGGTGGATTCCCCTCCCGGACTTGTAGTCTTGAAATTGGTAGTCGTCCAAGCGGCGAGGCGTTTATGCGACCACGATGGCTCAGCGTGAGCCTGCAGACAAAGCTCGCATTTTTGTGCCAATGCCAGCGTAGTATAGGAGGATGGACGACGCGCCATTGTAGTGCTCGGAAACATATCAAAGGTATGTCTTTGTGTCAAATGGTCTATCTTGGAGGACGTGTCGTCCCTCCCCTAGTAGAGATGTGCACCCCACTTGCGCATTTCAGCGTATCCCACAGGCTATCCTCCGAATGTGCGGAGTATCAATCAGATCTAACAGTTTATTGGAGGTCACCAGCCGCGAAAACGGGGAGTCTCACTGTATAGCAAATCCGGACGAGCTCAAGACCTGCTCGCCGAGGTCAAATCAACCTTGATTTTGAAACCCTCTAATTTTGAAACCCCCTATTAGGGGGTTCAAATGTATCATAATACATGTGCAGTGTCCAAATCCCCTCTTGAAGCCGAAACTTCCGTCTCGCCGTCCATTAACCTCATGATTCGGTGCTCCCCGCCAGTCATGAGCAGCTCCGCGCGCCTGCTGCGCCGCGCGTCATCGGCGGCGGCGGCCAAGGCGCCCGGCCGCGTGGTGGCCATCACGTCGGGCAAGGGCGGCGTGGGCAAGACGACGGTGACGGCCTCCATGGGCTACGGGCTGGCGCAGCGCGGCCTGCGCACGTGCCTCATCGACTTCGACATCGGGCTGCGCAACTTGGACCTGCACCTGGTGCGCCGCGCGGCGCGGCGCGAACCTGCTTGCCACCGGTCGCTTACGTTGCGCTTGCGTGCTCGGCTGCCAGGGCTGCGAGCGCCGCGTGATCTTCGACTTCATCCACGTGATCGAGCAGAACTGCCGCCTGAACCAGGCGCTGATCCGTGACAAGCGCCTGCCGTCGCTGTCGCTGCTGGCCGCCAGCCAGACGCGCGACAAGGACGCGCTCACGGAGGACGGCGTGGAGCTCGTGCTGGACGAGCTGCGCGCGCAGTTCGACTTCATCCTGTGCGACTCGCCCGCGGGCATCGAGTCCGGCGCGCGCCACGCCATGTACTTCGCCGACGACGCGCTGCTCGTGACCAACCCGGAGATCTCGAGCTGCCGCGACTCGGACAAGATGATCGGCTTCATCGCCAGCAAGTCGCTGCGCGCCAAGGAGGGCCGTGAGCCCGTGCGCCAGCGGCTGCTCGTCAACCGGTACGACGCCAACCGCGTGCGCAACGACGACTGCCTCTCGGTGGACGACATCGAGGAGATGCTCGGCCTGCCCGTGTGCGGCGTCATCCCCGAGAGCGCGCACGTGCTCACGTCCTCCAACATGGGCCAGCCCGTCATCACGGCCGAGGGCGAGAACGCCGCCGTGGCCTTCGACGACGCCGTCGCGCGCTTCCTGGGCGAGGAGCGCGAGATGAAGTTCCTCGAGCCCGAGCAGCCCAAGGGGCTCTTCAGCCGCATCTTCTCCTAGGCATAACGCACACGCTCAGGTAGGCGCCTTGCTCAAGGCCGGAGACACAGCAGAGCGGCGTGGACAAAACAAACCAAAGGCAACACGGCTCTGCTTAAGAAAACCCCAGAGACTGGCTAGACTGGATGCGCTATCAGCGTCGGCTCTTCTCCTTGCTTTTCTTCTTCAGTGCGTGCAGCTCCTCCGCCTCCTTCTGCTCTAACTCTAACGCGTTCAGACGCTCCAACACTGCAGTCGAGAAAAAAAAAAACAAATGTGAGCACAAACTCGTTCACCAGGCAGCAACAAATACAGGAACATACCTGGCAGCAGCTCCTTGTAGCGAGCCTCGGCGAGCAAAAAGCCTTCACGCTTGATCTCCTTGATACTCAGCTCGTTCTCCACGGTGCTAGGGCGCTGCATGATCTCCCTAGTCCAGGTAGCATCCGTACGCGCGAAGAAGTCGCGCAGGTTCTCGCCCATTTGCGGTGTTCGGTCTACGTCTCCCAGGCCCAATTGCTCCTGAAGCTTTTCCATCTCAGCGCGGATGGCGCGGCGGTGACTGTCCTTCTTGCTCTTACTCTTCTTTTTCTTGTCTTTCTTCTCCTTCTTGGCTGCTTGCTCGGCATCGTCCCCTTCAGCGTCGCCATCCTTCTTTGCCAGCATCTCCATCGCACGCTCCATTGCCTTCGCCTTCGCCTTCTCCTCGCGCGCCTTGATACGACCGACATCTTCCTCGTCGTCGTCGTCTTCCTCATCATCATCGAAGTCATCATCATCTTCTTCTTCTTCACCATCCGAAGACTCTTCTGTTTCGCTCACTTCGCCCTTCCATATCTGCTGGGACATAGTGCCTGGCAGAACCTCCTTCCACTCCTCGAGGCGCTTCAGGTCCAGCGACCAGCAGTCGTCCAGCGTAATTTCGCGGTCACCATCTTCCACAACACCACCGTACACGTAGAGCGTGCTGCCACGGATCATCACCGCGGGATTAATACGTGGGCACGGAGCAGGGACTGCAGGCTCTTGCTCCTCCTGCTCCTCAGCGTTCGGCTCCTCAGCAGCAACCGCGACGGGTTTTTCTTCCTCCTTCTCCTCCTCCTTCGTTTCCTCCTCCTCCTCAAGTTCCAGCTCCACTTGCTTGACGGAGCGTGGTTCTTTCGGGAGGTCGTCGTCGCCAACTTCTTCTCCTTCTTTGGTCTCTTCTTCCTCGTGTGCATCCTCAATGTACACAATGTTTCCCTCGTCATCAACATAGCCGAACTGCTTTTCTAGCATCGCATCGAAGTCTTCCACCTCATCTTCCTCTTCTTCGTCGTCGTCCTCGTCGTCACTTTCACCAGCAGCTCCATCTTCAAGTGCCTTTGATTTTTTCTTGCGTCGGCGCTTGCCATCCGTGGACTTTTTGCCACGCAGCTTGAACTCGAACCAGCGACGGCGGTCCATGTCATACACGAACAGATCATTGTAGAAGGTCGACTGCATCGTGTGGCGACGCTTTTCCTCATCGAACACACCACCGAACAGAATGATGCGCTGCTTGTGCACCGTCACTGCAGCTCCACCACGCGGGCTCGGGGCCTGACCTTTACGCGAGAGCTTTTCCCACGTCGGCTGCTGGCGCTTAAGCACGGGCGCCAGGTTGAGGGCCCACAAGTCCGAGTAGACCCTGCCTTCCGACTTCTCGCCCACATTCTTCACCTTGGCGTATCCGCCGTAGACGAACACCAGATCCTTGGACGGGTGCACCGCTAACTGGCAGCCACTGCGCTCGGCTGGCACCTGCCTATGCGGCGGGTACGAGACCTTCTGCCACTTGAGCTCGGCCAGGTTGAACAGGTATAAGTCGTTGAACCACCTGCAGCACACCACCGCGTCAGCTGCAAAGAAAAAGCAAAGGAGCTAGCAATAGCAACAGCAGCAGAAGAGCAGCAGTCGGGCATGACGTACTTGGTCTCTCTGGCGGCCTCGTAGAAGCCGCCAAAGACCACGAGGTAGTTCCTCCAGACCACCATGCGGTGGCCGCTGCGGGGCGAGGGCCCGCCCTTGACCTCGAGCTCCTCCCAGGCGTTGGTCTTGAGGTCGAGCCGCCACAGGTCGCGGTAGTGGTGGAACTGGTCGGCCGTGGCGAACTCGCCGCCGAAGACGTAGAGGTGGTCTCGGTACACGGCGGCCTGGTGCGCGCAGCGCGGCGGCGGCGTGTTGGGCGAGCTGATGCTCTTCCAGGCGGCGTCGCGCAGCGCCTCGGCGTCGCTGGGCGCCTGCTGCACGAGCTGCTGCACCTCGAGGGCGTCGCGCGGCTGGCGCGCGTCCAGGTTCCACTTGAACACGTCGTTGAAGCACTCGTTGACGTCGCCGTCGAAGTACTCGCCGCCGAAGAGCAGCATCTCGCCCGAGGGCAGCGCCGACAGCGTGAAGTTGGCGCGCGGCGAGGGCTGCGGCGCCGCCTCCACCAGCACCTGCGTGCGCTCGGCGTCGCGGCGCCGGAACTCCTGCAGGATGAGCTCGATGTCCTCCTCGTCCGTGCCCAGCGCCTTGCGGTCTTTCTTGGCGCCCTTGGCGGTCTGCTTGGCCTTCTTGGCCTCCTGGCGCTGCGCCTTGGCCGCCGCCTTGTCCGCCTTGCCGCCGCCGCTCTTCTTCTTGCCCATGGCTACACTCGGAGCTTTGAGAGCCAATGCGCCGCTCTTGGCGTTTGTATGCGGGCTGGATGTAGCCATCGATGGGTGGTGTGGCGCACATCAAGTCGACATAAGCGGACGGGAAGGAGAAGAAGACAAATGAGATATAGTTGTATTCGTACTGGTGCTCTTCTACCTAAAGTCGAATTCGGTTGCCTGGCGGCCCACTTGTCGCCGTAATTCTTCCATAACTTGTAGTACTTGCTCGCCTTCACGGCATTGCCGGACAGCTTGTGCACGCCGAAGCCGCGGTACACGACGTTCGGGTGGGCGCTCCTCCAGGCCCAGTACCAGAGCTTGACGTGGCCCACAGCGAGTCCGGGATCCAAGGACAACCGCTCTTCGTCGTCCGCTGCGGCCAACTGAGACGACAGGCGTCGCGTGAGCTGCTCATGCTTGACGTCGGTCCTGCCTGTTCTCAGTGATAGCTTTCGGGAGCTGTCGACTTGGTTGGCAGCAACTGCACCGCTCGGGAGGAATGATGCCGCACTCGGCTGCTTGTTATCGAGGACTCTTGAGGACGCCTCCCCGATCGCCAGGAAGATAACGACGGCGATTACCACTTGCATTTGTAGCTGGCGCATGGCTGCTGAGGGGGACGCTCGAACGCCGTCCACGGGTGACTACGTGTGGTAACCGATTCGTAAGTGGAGCGAGAGCGGTACATGTAATGGTTCACCCGGACAGGTGATCGCTTCGACAAAGTACAGTACATATAGCGATATGAAGCACAATATTTAATACCATACGATGCCCCGCGACGTTGGCCATAGCCGAGTACTATACTCATGCAGACGTTCTCCCTCATACACACCCTGCCATTCCAATACCCTTTTGTATCTGATGTGTCGCACTGGAGATAAAAAAAACTGACTCCATTTGATAACTCCATCTGTAATTCCCTGTCAAAACGATTTAGCAACCCCACCGGAGGGGTGTCTGTACAGTACAATACCGTACATGTATTACGTACACTTTGGACTTTCATGACATGAAAGGAGGTCAAAGAGTCCAAAGTGTACGTACCGGCACCGTACCATCACCAAATAGCGAGCGTAGAGGGGCGCCAAGGGCGGCTAGTCCCTTTTCTAGAGTATTTGTGAGAGGGAGACGATTCCTTTCCTATCTGCAACGATGGGAGGTCAAGTTACAAGCAACATATGTACTGTACATGTACTGTAGTGATTTGTATTAATAGGTGTATTTGACAATATGTACAGTTTGTCGATCCCATCGTGGTCTTGACTCTCATGTGATTCCTCATTGCACTGTGAATATATTGTGGACGAATGTAAACTATACTGTAGACTCTCACTGAGAGTCTGTAAAATTCACTGAGAGCAATCACAGTGTAGTTATTGTGCCTTTCTGCCAAGACGCCCTCCGAGTTAGGGTCCTACGTAGGAGTGCTCTTACGAAAGACCTCCTAATTTACCATGCTGTAGCCAATAACACTTATTACGAGCAGTAGATGCTTTGGCTTCGTACTAGCTCGGAGGCCTTACGAAAGACTGTGTGGCCTGAAAACCTTGGCAATTCGGTCCGTAGATCCTAAAAATGTACTTCTGAAGTACTATTTAGCCTACGTTTGAAGACGTCCGGAGGCTCCGAGGCATTACTTCCTGTGTTGACTGGATCCCAATCAAGCTACATGTACATGTACTGTATATGTACAGTCGTCCCCGCCAGATTTTCCCCTGCGATGATCACAGTGCGATCGGCCATGTACCTCGCAGAGATTGTACAGTAGTGCTCAAGATTTGCTCCGGCTGTCAACACGATGTACTGACTTAGATGTATCTACAGTATGAGGGGAAATTGTCGGAGCTAAAAGTCGGTTCACACGAATTAAAGTGTAGAGGACAGTGTCGGTAGATACATATCAAAACAACCTCAGCAGAAGATATCCATTATCACAGCTTTGGAATGGGCGTCGCAGCGTTAGAACAAAGACACGCCAAAAACGATTAGGAATTGCTGGAGGCAGTCGGGCATTGTTAGCCCGATGGTCATTCGCCGCATGTCATGGCTAGACATTACCTATACTAACTCAATGCATGTGCATCTATTATAAGTCAACCCTGTGCAAAACTTCAAACCTTGCAGTGTTTATTTAGTGAGGAATTATCTTAAGCGAGTGGACTTCCACTCAGTTAAGATAATTCCTCGTTTATTAGTCCCACTGTGGATCGCGCTTACGACTGTACAGCGCGATCCCCCGTTTTCGCGGCCGGTGACCTCTAATAAACTGTTAGACCTGATACTCCGAACGTTCGGAGGGTACCATCGTGGTCGCAAAAACGCCTCGCCGCTTGGGTAGCCACCGAATTCAGGACTGCAACTCCGGTGGACGAATTCACCTTTCGTGGCATTTTCAAGAACAAGCGCGAGCACAACGACATCCCCGGTAGTCATACCAGCCCAAAACGGCACTGTACAGCCGACAGCCGGCCGTTGGAAACGGCGATTCGATGGTGGACAAACAAGAACATCATACTTTATTAACCTCTCAGCTGTTATATGGTCCATCGTCCGCGAAACGGGGTCGCAGTGTAATTCTCTTGTATAGGCCGTGCAAATCGGCCTTTAAACCTAACCTGCTAAGCTAAGAACCTTTTGAGGTCAGATTGGCCAAACGACAAGCAACAATATATAATATACGATCTGTTAATAAGGTTTCGAAGGGCTCTTGTTTTGATCTGGGAAATTCTCAAATTGATCCAGAAATGGTGTATAGTACGGCACAGGCTTACAATAGAGCGCGTATTTATCAACTTGTATACCATAACCAAGTTCGAGATGAGTGAGAACCAGCCCGCCGGACTCCCAGCCATGACGCTGGAGCATTCGGCATTCCCTCATCTCACGTCCATCGTGTGGCAGGCACTCCACCGCCTCGCGGCGGTGTCCGGAGAAGTGGTCGTCACGTCGCTGCTGAGCTCAGCGACTCCCGACCAACATCGCCAAGCCATCCAAGAGTTCATGGTTCGCGAGCTCGCCGAAGCAAAGCGGCGAGTATCAACTCCCTC
>BSXT01003438.1:0-30231 GCA_030267785.1 Phytophthora fragariaefolia
CACACCCAGTTCCACTCATCGTATCGATCATATCAGCTGCAACGGACACAAACTCGCCGTACGTCACCATATCGTCTCGGTCGGAGGATACAAGAGCTAGCAATACGTCTCGCGGCACAACGCGCGAATTCAGCTCCAACGCATCCACGATATCGCGGAAGGTCTCGACCAGTAGTTTGCCGTCGTTATACGAGTCACTGTGCTGCATTTGCTCAAGCAGGTACTCCTCCGTGGACTCACGTTCACGTTCACGTTGCTCTTCTTCGCGGGTTCGCATGACTGACGGTACTCGGGTGGAGGCAAACTCGTCGCTGAGGTCGACAAGCTGTGCCGCTCGCAACTGCAGCTTGCGCCGCAGCACGCGATCGAGTACTGCTTCGTCGAAGTGGACAGCCTTGAGGTCATGGAAGTGCGGGTCCTGCTCCACGGTGAACCCGCGCACTCGCTGGTGATCGGCGCTGAGATGAAAGTATAGCCGCGCCACCGTCTCGGGGGCGGGCAACTCGGTCGTGGGCTTGCTGAAGGTGGTCATCACGCGCGGCATGGAATCGCGGCCACTGGCGCTGCCAGTCACGTGGAACTTGTACGATAGGCGTCCGCACGCCGCCCAGTGCGAGAGAAGCGCCTGGACGGCGTGCTGGGATTCGCTTGCGTCTGCCATGTCCTGCTCCTGTTAGTGCTATCTCTTGACTAATTGCCTGGCAGCCAGGATTAGTGTGCTTTGCGCGACGCTATGTATAGCTCGCCAGGTGAGAGTTGCTGGTATGGAATATGGTTGGCTGACAACGTTGAAGCATATATGACATTCGCGATTGGCTGACAAGGTTGAAGCTGAAGTGCCAGGATATGTTATTGCCGGATTTCTCGCTGCGGAATAGAAATCCAATGTGGGTGCCGCTCGTGTAAATGACAGCAGTATTTACTTCCAGCTGCTGTAGCCAGACTTCACTTCACGACTCTTCAGTCCACAAATGCTCCGTTCAAACCAGTAAGTAGTTTGGGTGTCAATCACTCAAACTGGAAAGAAAAAGTCCGTGACATGCATGCCACTATCGCATTTCCACTGTTGGGAGCAGTCAGGTACGTTGCAGTGACTGTATGGAGAAAATGAGGGCAAGTAGCACGAGCCGGACGAAGCGGACAGCGATTGAGACCACGAGGTGCTCTCGCCGAGAGTCTCGGCGTGTACTCGCGGTTGATAGTTTCTCGCGAGCCCCATCCACAGGCGTCTGGTACTACCGAGTGGACGTGTCTGCGTACGCAGAGGAATTGGTGTTGACGTTCATCGAAGAGGGTGACAAGTGCGACAACAAGTGTGATGACAGGCGCAGCCGTGCTCAGTCACCGGCTCACACTGGCGCAGAGCACTACTCCGTCCTGAGGCGCTACAGCGACTTCCTACAGCTGTACGAACAAATTCGCGCCGTGGTCACTGCTACAGAGGGCAACACCAGTAGCTTACCCCCATTCCCTAGTAAAGAGTATACACCACTGGCACTGCTCGGGCTACTGTGGCGCGTGTCGCCGTCAATATCGCTGCTGGAAGAGCGACGCAGCAAATTTGAGATGCTGCTACAATGGATTGAGAACCACCCCACTGCTCGCAAATGTTCGGCATTCGTGAAATTCTTGGGTACACCTCCGCAGGCCACCAGCGGCTACGTCAGTCTAAAAGAGTACGCATCACCAAACTGGTTGTCGTCACTGCAGCAGGTTAGGGAGGGGGTCGGTGGTCGGAAGCGTCGGTACTCAGTAGGCAGTTCAGCCATCAGGTCAATGCTAGAGAAATCGATATCGGAGGCGTATGAGGTAGTCGGGCCTCCCCGTCGCCAACTCCTTGAAGTGGTCAGGGGGTCGTCAACACCGCGTGTGCTAGGCAAGCGTCGGAATCGGTTCAATGACTGCAGCCAGTGGGTTGAGTCGCCAAGCAAGAAAATGACGCGAACTACTGCACGGATCCGTGGCACGCAGGTATGGGAGCTGCGTAACGCAGCTCAAATTCCTCTCTCACGACAAGTTTATTCTGAGAGGAGAGTTGTCCAAGGGAAGGCAACACCGAAGCGAAGAATTTCGCCTCATCAATCTGTCAAATTAGGCTCGGCATGATTTCGTAGTAACTTGCTGTTAAGTCGCGAGCAACACCACGAATCAGAGCGTATACATGTACATCATGAATGGAACGTATTGTATTTGGCATTCCCGTTTCGCGCCGTGTTTGTAGTCTATTCAGCATCATTTTCGTCGTCGAGGTCCAGCACGTCTTCTTCCACTTCAACGTCATCAGACACGATTGAGCTAGCGTCTTCATCTTCGTCGTTCTCTACGTGCTGCGGAAAGTAATAGTCGTCCCCCTTTTCCTCCGTGTCTCGGTTTTTGCGACGGTGGTGGTGTCCACGCCTGGGACGCTTGTTTCCATTGTCTCTCTCCGAGTGCGGTGATTTACTCTTCTTCTTTCGGTGCAAGATCTTCGGCGACTTGGCTAGCTTCTTGAGAGAGTCTGTTCCAGAGTGGTCGTCGAGGAATGCCCGCACAGACACAGCATCGAATACGTCATCTCGATACGCCTTCGCAGCCAGAACCTTTTTGCGTGTATCAGGGTCACGCTGACGCCGGAAGAGCACCACACGGTGCTGCCCCCTTCGAGCAGCGTCTGGCAGCATGTTCTCAAGCGACAGCTTCAAATGCGTCGAGTCGATCCAGGCGAAACTCAGCGTGCGATGATCGTGCATGAGCTTATCGATCCACTGTTTCTCGTGGGGCTGGAATCGCTGCCCCCGCAGGAAGAGCACGCAGCTGGGCCGCGACAGACAGCGCGCCTCCAGCTGCGCCGAGTTCTGCACCTGCTGCATGATCTTTTTGGTGCGGGCCTTGACGTGCCTTGCCAGCGCCGCAGCCGACTGCAAATGGTTGAGAAAGACCTGCTTGGGCTTCTCGCCGTTGGCCACCGTGAAGACCGTGGGCGAGATGCTGCGCCGGATGCCGTAGCGCTTGAGCACCGACTTGCCCGACGCCGGCAGTTTCTGCCCGCAGTCCAGGACGCCCGCGAAGCTCTCGCCCGCCAGCCGCGGCGCCACCTTGTCGAAGACCTCGGGCAGCACGTCGTCCGGCCCCGCGCACAGCACCACCCAGGGCTCCCCGGAGCGGAAGACGCGCTCCATCATGACCGAGTCCGCCACCTCGAGGCGGTAGACGTGCGCCTGCGACGTGGAGAACTGCAGGAACGCCGAGCCGAAGAGCGCCACCACGATCACGCCCACCGCCACTAGCGCGTACCAGTGCTCGCGCCACATGCGGTTGCGCAGGAACATCTTCATGTCGCGACGAGCCGAGCTCGCCTGCGAGCCGCCTGCCTGCCCACGTGCCATGACGCGGATGAGGCCAAATCGTTTATGGACTTTTGCGAATCACGTGTTACAATCGGCGCAGATAGAGTACATTTTGAATCTGGGCATTTGGAGTTGAAGCGAGCAAGGCAACGGTATCGAACTCGACTCGACCATGATCTCTCCTTTGAAAGACATTGCAATTGGCGTCATGCTTGCCCTCGGCGTCGGCCTGGTGTGGAGAAACTGCAAGGAAGGCGAGATGGACCGCACCCGCCGATTCTACGAGAAGCAGAAGCACGAGGCGAGCGCGAAGAAGGCTATCGGCGACGATGCCTAAGCTGCTATGCGCAGGAATTTGACCGAGTCAGCAGTGCTGACTCAATATCGCTGTGGGTGCGCGGAGAGCTGGGCACTATAATAGCTGGCGATATCCAAGACAGACGAGAACAAACTAGGTATGTTGCACTCAAGCCGTGGTTTACGGTATTTACATGAAGATGAGATTGCAAGCTTGTTAACGCAAACACGGCCATTCTTCCGTGCCCTTTTGTGCCATCTCCCCGTCAAACCTGATTTGGTCCACACACGACGCAGATTTGATGCCCCAGATCACATTTCCCAGCATGCCACGTAAGCTGCTGCTGCTAGTGCTGGCGCTGACCTGCGCGGCCTTCGTGGCGGCGGCAGCGAGCGCCGCCCAGGACCCACAGGGTCTGCAGCTCCACGACCACGTGCACGAGCTCGAGAGCGACGGCGTTGTCGTGCGCTGCCGCTCGTGCGGCGCCCCCGTGGCCTTGAAGAAGTGCGTCGCTCTCTGCCTCCGCCTGGACGCCCCCTGCCTCACCGTTTTGCCGTGCGCTGCAGGGACTTCATCGAGCTGCACGACACGTCGAACGCGGTGGGGAGCCGCCGCGAGGCCGTGCTGGGCGACACCGCCGAGATCTTCACCTTCGTGAACCCGAGCAGAGTGCGCGCCGCTGGTTGCTGGAGCGGAAGCTCGCGATTCGCACACGCCTAACGCCCGTCTCTGTGGTGTCGTGTCGCAGGCTGAGTTCGAGCTCGCGGGGTTCAAGAAGGTGCTGGGCCTGGAGGGCGAGGTCTTCTCCAAGAAGGCGACGGTGTTCGACGACTACAGCTGGCGGGACATTCGCTGTAGTGGCTGCAAGAGACACATCGGGTGAGTCGTGGGCTGGATCGCTAGTTTTGCTGTGTTTCCGTTTTTTTTTCTTTTTCTTTTCTGATCGTGCTTTTGCAATGGTTTGGGCGATGCAGATGGGCATTCTACCACGACGAGTTGCAGCAGTGCATCAATACGCAGCTGGTGGAGTCGATCTCGGCCAAGAGAGCCAAGGAGAAGCTGCTTGCGTCGACAGCAGAAATGGAACGCAAAGCTGAAATCGTGCGGAAGGAGCTGGAGGGTCACTGCGTGTTTGCTGCTGCGGGCTGGTGGACGTACGAGGTCTGCTATAAACAGGAGGTTCGGCAATTCCACCAGGAAGCGGATGGATCTCGCCCGAGTGACTGGAGCATGGGCGTATATGTGCCTGATGGTCAGAACAATGACGCGTCGTACGTGGGCACTGATGTTGTTCAGTACTTTGCGGGTGGCCAACACTGTGATGAGAATGGCGAGCTGCGTAGCACCAAGGTCGTGTACACGTGCTGCAAGTCCCGTCCTAAGAACATATCAGTGGAGAAAGTGGATGAGCCTGCGCTGTGCACGTACCTGATTAATGTTTGCGTTCCAAGCTTATGTGAAGCGGGGCAGGATGGCGATCAAGACTCAGCAGGAAACGAGCAAATCATAGAGTCATGCAAAGATAAGTTCGACGCTGCCCACACAGACTCGCCAATGCCGTCGACGTTTGCTACATTACGCTGGTCTACGGTTATCTCTGAAGATAGCAGTGAACTAGACTGGGCCCGACGGATGCAGTTTGCAAACTGAGTTGGCGTCGTGTAGAATTTGCCGTGACGATGAATGACATTTACTTTATCTTCGTTTGCTCAGATTGTGTGACAGCAGTCTCATGATGAGTGTTGCATCACATTGTGTAAGGAGGCCACAAAAGCTCGGCTAGTGCAAATAGTTGGCGATTCTTTCCCTAAATCAGGAAACGCGAATCCACAAGTGTGCTGTTTGAGATATTGCGCCTACTTACAGATGCCCGGGTAAAAAGCAGTGCAAGTTGGAGCGCATAAGTTGCCAAGGCAGAGATTGCGTGATTACCGACCCACAGGTCGAGCAAGCAAAAACACTGCCGGACACACTCACGATACACAGTAAGATTTTTTCCCAGGGAAATCTTTTGCTACAGCGACGTACCAGTAAGTCAAGCAGCATTAGCTCATTTTCAATACCCAAGAGCAATGAGGCTTGAGCAAACTTAGAACGAGTGTCTGCCAATAGTGAGAACCAGAGTGAACAACCAAGCATACCAAACGCATTGGAGTTCAGACAAAAGAATCTATACCAGGTAAGAAAAGTGACTGCTTGCTGAATGACATATCTGGTGGGATATCGAGGAAGCGCGTCAAACAGGTGTGTGCACGGTAAATCCGCCAGCGAAACCTGTCGTTCTGATTTTCTACAAAACTGCGCAAGAAGTCCCGCAAAAGCTCCGCGTTGCGTACCATGGACTCAGTTGTTAGCTTACCGTTCTGTCCCCTCAAATCGGTATTTTTCAACGGAAGTGTTGATGACCCCTTCGGTGAGAACGAACGCTGAATAAGCCCCTCTCCGTTGCCACCATGGTTGTCTTCAAAGGTGTTACCACGAACCGCCGAGTACAATGTCGAAAACTTCCGCCTCCATTTTCGAGTGACAAATACTTCAAATGTTTGGCATTCAGGAAATGTGGAATCCAAACAGCGACCAGATGTAAGTCCTGCCTCTTCCTGCTTGAGTTGATCCACCAATTCTCTCATGCTTCCATCAGCAAATGGATGTGGCGATCGACAGTGCAGATAAAAACCATGATACATTTCATCCAGGAAAAAACAGCTCACCTTCGATATGGTACATAGATCAATGAAGAGTTGTTCTCGTGGTTCATCAATGTACCGCTCGTAAATTAGCCACTTCCAGAGTCTTTGCCCCGCGCAAATGATTAGCCACCAAATGGCGACGTTGGCAAAGCGCAAACATGGATTAAGTTGCTGATCAACTGCATCAATTGACACTGCCGTCGTCGAGATACTGACGTATTGCATTTGGCCTCGCGGTACAGGAAGTGCCAACAGTCTCAGATTGAAACCGTACAGTAAAAAAAGCATGGTGATTAGCGTAAACTGCAACGAAGTCTTCCGAGCGGTCTGTAGCTTGTTCCACTCGTTGACAACAAGGATCATGCGCCATACGCTAATTGGTGCGTGGGTGGGTTTGGCCGAGTCAATGTCCATAATAGTAGCCCGAGGTTTCTCCCAGTCAATGAAAAAGAGCTGCAGCCATGCTTGGCGGTAAATTCGACAAACCACCGAAGCTAGCTGGCAAAAAAACGAAATAGGAACCAGCATTCGAAACGTGTAGTACTCATCGACACCGTTAGCTAGAGGATCAATATTTACCTCAGGAAGCATTAAAATCGTGTTTGTGTGCATTCTGAAGACCATGAACAAGTAGCCGCACATTATACACATTATCGTGAAGGAAACCGGCGCAAAAAGGGATGAGCTATAAACCGTGAAGGTTGAGATCACCTGCCACAGCACATTCTCCACTACTTCATTCCGGATGTTACGTTTGTACCAGTTGTATGTCTGAAGCAAAATACGACAGCCTGCAACGATGTATCCCACAGTAAGCAATACTTTTGCGGCCGACCATAAACTATCACTATTGCAAGTATATGTGACGTGAAATAGCAGCGACACAGAGTTGGGGCGCTGTGTGTCAATATATCTTATCGTTAATAGTGGGGCATATATAAAGTGGGGATCTGAGGATTGGGTATTGACTGTGAGCGAAATAGTTTTGGCATATCGAACGACCGTGGCTGAGGTTTCGCCGACAGGAATTCCCGTTTGAGCATCGTACAAGAAAAAACGATGAGTCAGAAAATCGTTTGCGGTGTCGCTGTCTTGGTTAACGAAAACACCACTGCTGTCACGATAATTTAAAACTTTCACGGGTATAGGGACATATCGCCCGTCTTCTCCATCACTTTTTGACTGATCAATGAGAAAAAGCTCGTGCAGTACTAATGGCATCGATGGTAGAATATCCAGATTGCAGGAGTACTTGGATACCATGTTCACACCAAATCTCATCCAAGTAGGTGAAACGCTTTGATCTCTACGATGGCAGTATTCTAGTTCGTTTGCCAAATAACGAAATCCAATCAACGTGCCATTCATGAAATAGCTGACCAGTACGAATTGGACGTTGTCGTTACTCCCATCGTTAGCCTCCGCATCGAAAGACATCTACACAAGCCAAACATGATAAGGTGTGAGCCCCGGGTATTCATCGATAAATAAGCCTATTTTACCTTCATTGTGATAGGCGTTTGAAGTACACTTGATACCACAGAACGATAGTTCAAAAATGGCAATGTTGTGAACCATCCGTTAATACTGTTCACTGTAGCTGACCGCCCGGTACGCTGAATCAAGTCAAATACTGCACAGGAAGGTGCCACCGGATCAAAATGCTGCAGAACACACAGATTACCTAGGGCTTGGCACGATACAATGTCTTGTTCATTTTGATAAAAGTAGCATCCAGTAGTGGCGGCGAGAAAAATGTCATCTAGTGCAGCACTGGTGAGAGTCACTATCGAATCTGAACTACCTGTTTCTTCCTCGAGAAACGACGAGTAGGACATTTCCGCGGCGGAGCTTAGTGTAACCTTTGAACTGATTAAGTTGATATACGCTTGGGGCACACATTTTAGCATGCCAGTGAGCAAACTTGTAACCTCTTGATATTCGCTTGGACAAGTGCAAGTGAAGCTATCGTTATGAACCATCATCATAGAATCTGGGCACGTTTTGCAGACATTCGTCGATTTATCCGCAAAAGTGCTGTCAGGACAAACCACGCATTCTTTTGCATCAAGATAGCTGCCATTCTACAGCATCGCTACCATAATCAGATCATACTTGATGAGAAATATTCAACAAGTCACTAGAGCTTACCTCGTTCTTTTCTAGAATAACTGAGTTGACGTCACACTTGCATTCTTGGGCTAACTCTTCGATGCCTAGCGTTGAATTACCGCATGGCATACACCGAGTAGAGTCCCGGGTTGGAACTTCATTTGACGGGCATGAGGCACACACCTCTAGACTGCACGGTACTGGCCATATTAATTCACATGTGGATTCCTTGCGAGTCTTCCTGATCGCACCAAGCCTACAGACAACAGCGGTACTCAGTATTTCCGTAGTGACGTATACAAATTCACTGTTACACTTACTCGCACGTGCAGGCTGTCAGTAATCCTGACACTCGTGAACTTTCTGGAACCTGAAATACAACAGCGTACTTAAATCGAAAATACATTCAAACAATCCAAGCTCTAGTCTTACCAGTAAAGAGCTTGATACTGTCGATGCGCCATTTGCTACTACGCATTGGCTGCAAGCGAGAGCCGCCTCATCGTAAAATTCAGTGAATGAATTGCACGTACGGCTTGATGCAAGACCAGTCGTGTTGCTGCTATAGGAACTAAAAAGTTGAGCTGGCAGAAGTACTTGTGCCTTGACGCGTACGTCTTTGGTAGCGAGCAACGATGACCCAAATAATACTAACAAGCACAGCATGGAATTCATAGTCGGCTAGAACACAACAAGGCGATCTCCTAGGGATGAAGTGACTCTTCACGTGGAGTTACTTTAGTTGGCCAACCCAAGATCAAATCCCTGGCATGCAAACAGGAGTAAAGATCTGGATTTTCAAACTTGCATAGTTTCGACAAACGACAAACAACGGTTAAGTTGGTTGAAGATGTTTTTGAGAGCCAACGGAAAAAATGGTTGAATCGGTTGTGCATTGCACCGCTGGAATGGCCAGAGGTGATTCCAGCGACACTATCCCGTAGGTGAAACGGATCATAGCATAGTTGTCATGATGGAAGCCTCGTTGGTGGTTTCGACATGCAAAAATACATAAGAGGGGAGTCTCAGCGTCCCGTGTCTAAAGTGAACGAGAAACTAGGGGCGTAAGTCTTCACTGAGGCCAGTAGTTATTTTCTCGCATCGCCTGGAGACTGCATAACACACATCTGGACCCAAGTCTCAGACCCAACCGGATCGTCGTGAGTGAGCATGGGAAACCTGTCCTCCAGTGAAGGCTTGCACTTGCGCTTTTTGCATAAATGCCCTGAGGTATGCGCGTTCAAGATACCGCGAGAAGCCTTGTTTAATAACCCTACTTAATTGTCCAGATCCCGCCAGCTCCTGCAGAGGACCACATTCAGCTTCTTTTCAGTGAGCTTTTGCTTTCAGTTTGTACCGATAAGGAACTACGAGAGGAGATAAACTCTGCTGAATCAATCCAAACCAAGTGGGCGTACATATTTCTGTAAGTGCTGGATACCTACACACAGTATATGATTTCTGTGTAAAGTAACCCCTTTTCTTGATGCCACTGGTAGAAGCAAACTTCCGCATGATAGTATTGCAGAGCAGTGGTTAGATCCGACTGATTGTGTCGAGTTGATACAACGCTTCCGAAATGACATCCAATGTGTCCATGATCTCTTCTTAGCCATTCGAATTAACATGATACTAAGACCTGGGTAAGGACTAAGACACTTCAGGTTTTTTACGGGTTCTAATTTTTGTTATCGAATTGTACGCAGTGCTTGGGTCGACAAATTTGTTTCGGAGCACGGAATTGAACAGTTAATGGCTCCTCTACAAGTGTCTGGTGGCGCATCTGTGGAGACTTGTAATGAGGTACTAAGTACAATCTTTGTCCTGATCAACAGTAGCAATGGAGCTGAAGCAGTAGCGAAGATGCCCGAGTTCTGTTCATTACTTTATTCGGTGTTTGATTGTTCTTCCTCGAATGAGGTTAGAGCACGCTTGCTCAAAATGATGGGAATACTATCCCGTGAAAACTGCACAGTTCGAGACGCTGTGATTAGTGTTTTTTCGTCCGAAAGCCTTGAGGATCGATATCTTCAATTATTGGTCAACAATATCAAGCATAACCAGTCGGACTTGTTTTTCCAACTAGCAGCAGTGAAGTTGTTGAACATATTGCTGGAGACCACTCGTAACAGAAAGCAGCAAACTTCAATATGCGAAGATCTTAAGGCAAATGGGTTACTCCCTCTGCTCGAGGTGTTCAAGAACCGTGATATATCATCGGAGGACGAATCATCGATGGCGGCTCTCATGGTTGCCCACGTCAAAATATTTTTTAAGTTATTTGACGAAGCAACGAGCGAGAACAAACTTGGGGCATTACGGTCTGCTCTCGGCGATGTGCTGAACAGCAACTGTGGCGAATCTAGAAAGCTCAACATGCCGAGGGAGCCTGCTCAAGGCAATCAGGGTGAAAGCGACTATGGTAGTGGGCCAGCCAACCCTGAGCAGGAGCTAGCAGATGAAGGTAGGTCTACTGGTACCGATACTGCTATCGGAGCAGAAGGCCAGCGTTCTGCCTCCGATAAAACGAGGAGTGGCACGCTCGACATAACAGGAGAATCAGCGACTAGATTGGATGATGTGAACTCTACAATGATTGCCGTGGCCCAGTCTAGTTTAAATGGCACATTGCTCGATGACGTTTTTAGCCAGCTTCAGCAACACAGCAAGAACCTAGACCAGCAAACAAATGAAAAGCTAGCAAATCTGTTGCAAACAATAACAACGACGTTGTCGAACGATTCAAGCGCTTGCCTAGCGTTTAACCAGCTGGAAAAATCGCTCTTGTCGAATCAAGATACAAACACGAAACAGTCCGAATTGGAAGCGTCTGTGAAAGTGCCGAATGGTACAAGAACAGTAGAATCAAAAGAACCTGATTTATTTACCAGAGTAGGTATGGCCTTGTTTCCAAACATGGGCGAATCAGTATCGTCAGGGTCAAAGCCGCCTACGACTGGAAGACCCACGCTATTTCCCAGCTTTGGAGATTTTTCACTAGCATCATTGACAGCCTCGACTCCGGTGAAAAACTCCATCTCCAAGCCTTCATTTAGCAACCTCATTGGAGCTGATACTTCAGCTAGCCCATGGAGTCGACCGGTTGAATCATCCACACCAAGAGGTGTCAAGCTATCGCTACCATTTTTTCAAAGCTCAAGAAAAGGGCCAGGCTTTGGGGTGACTCCGGCATGTACGCCAATAGCTACTGCCAGTGTGCGAAAAGATGCAAAACGCCCCGTATTTCCATCATTTCCGTCACCTCGAAAAGAAGTACCACCAGCTTTATCTCCACTTCAAGCGTCGACTGCAGTACCGCCGACGACAACATTTTCACCTGTACCTGGACCTACCCTACCTCCGATTGATATTGAGCCCAATATTCCGACGTTGAATGTAGTGGTAAAGCCGCTGACTCTTGAGCCCGATATGACCGGCCCTAATGCGTCACCTGCTACGGGGACTGAAATCTCGAAATTCCGTAAGCTCTTGTCGATGGGGGCACCACGTGAAGCTGTACGTTCTAAGATGCTGCAAGCAGGATTAAACCCAGATCTCCTCGACGAACAGCAAGGTTTCACTCCAATCGTATCTCCGAAGTTATCTACATTGAAGATTGCGACGTTGGATATTCCTAAAGAAGTTGCTCTAGGTGCTGACGTCGCCAAGTTCCGCAAACTTCTTTCAATGGGTGCGCCACTCGAGGCTGTTAAGGCAAAAATGTGCCAAGCTGGTATAGATCCTAACTTGTTGAACGAAAATACCAATGTGCTGCCGGTAACAAAAGGCCCAGCTCCGGCACTTGCATCAGTACCGGAATCGGTGTCTGGCCCCGATATTTCAAAATTCAAAAAGTTACTCGCTATGGGAGCACCGCTTATCGCAGTGAAAGCAAAGATGACTCAAGCCGGATTAAACCCAGCGTTACTTGATGGATCAAACAATATGGCTGTATCAGATAGCCTTATATCGCCTACATCATCTTCGTTGAAGGTCAAAGATGACCCCAGTTACGCGAAGTTTTTTAAGCTCCTGTCGATGGGTGCTCCTGCCGCTGCGGTCAAGGCAAAAATGGTTCAAGCTGGTCTGAATGGTGAACTTCTGGATACACCAGACGCAGCCATGTCTACTAGCGGTATTCGTTCCGATTTTACGCCCCCATTGCTTGCAGCTCCTATTGATCCTCGTGCGTCCCTCTCAAACTTGCTTCCTACTCGCTCAACCTCGGCCTCTCAACCTGAAGCTCAGATGAAAGTAAAAGACGACCCGCAGTACTCAAAGTTTTTCAAGTTATTATCCATGGGAGCCCCTGCTGAATCTGTTAAAGCCAAAATGCGCATGGCTGGTCTGCTACCAGACCTACTAGATACCCCCGACGCCCCATTACCATCATCATCAAACTTATCTGGTATGGAAGTATCACAAGAAATCAAAGTTAAGGACGACCCTGCATATTCGAAGTTTTTCAAGTTGCTTTCAATGGGAGCTCCACCCGAGTCGGTAAAGGCTAAAATGTGCATGGCAGGCCTTAAACCCGAGTTGCTAGATACTCCCGATGCCAACATGCCCAACACTAATGCTACTACTGAAGCTTCAAAAAGTGCTGTCAAGGTGAAAGATGATCCAGCCTATGCTAAGTTTTTCAAGCTGCTCTCGATGGGGGCACCCGCTGAGTCAGTGAAGGCAAAAATGCAAATGGCAGGCTTGAAACCAGAACTTCTGGATACACCGGATGCCGATCTACCGTCTGAGAACAACCAATTCCACGCACAGTCCCCAATGAAAGTGAAAGACGACCCTGCGTACGCCAAATTTTTCAAGCTTCTAGAAATGGGAGCACCCCCAGAAAGTGTAAAAGCAAAAATGAGGATGGCGGGCTTACAGGGTGATCTTCTTGATACCCCTAACGCAGTTTTACCTAACTCAGCTCCTACTAACCAGCCCGTTGCAGCAACTCCGACAACCGCTGCGTCCCGTCGAGCGCATTTATCTATTGCAATCAAGCCTGTAGTGAAAGCGAAGACACGTGCCTTTTACTGGCAGCATCTAAAGGCTGAAGCAATCAAGGGTACGATTTGGGAAGAACTTGAGCAGGAGCAGAGCAATCAGTGCAATCAAGACCGGCTAACTCTAACTGAGAGTGAGCTGGAGTTATTGGAGACTGAGTTCCCCCCACCAGCAGCCTGTGGGCCAAGTACTGGGAGTCGTCGCGGCAGTATGAGCGGAATCGGTTCACCGGGATGCCCTGCCTCACCTCTCGCTTCACCTCGAATCGTTTTCTTGATTGATCGAGCAAGGTCTAACAACATTTCAATCATTTTTAAGCAGTTCAAGATGAGCAACGCTGCTCTGCGCGTCGCTATAATGAAGATGGACTCTGAAGTACTTACTCTTGATCGAGTTCAGGGACTAATTAAGATCTTGCCGACTGATGAAGAAATTGCAGCGATCACGGGGTTTAGCGGAGATCCGACGACGCTGAATGGAGCAGAGCTTGTGTTAAAAGAACTCATTACTGTGCCAAGATTAAAGCAACGGCTTTCAGCCTTAGAAACTAAGCATCAATTCCCCGCCTTAGTACGCGATCTTCAAACGAAAATCAACAAGATTCGGGTGGCAAGTAACGAGATCGCACAAAGCTCCGAACTAAAGACAATATTACTCGTGATTCTTCAGATTGGCAACAAAATGAACCACGGAACAGCTCGAGGAGGGGCAAAGGGCTTCCGATTGAATGATCTCACCAAGCTGGTGCAGCTCAAGTCTGTGGATAAATCAATTACGCTCTTGCACTACGTAGCGCGCATGATACGGTCGAAAAAGGGCAATGTGGTTCGACTGGGAGATTCGCTGGCATCCCTATATGATGTCCAAAGCATCCCGATCCCGGAGCTGCAGGGTGACATGAATAGGATCAATGACATCACCGAGAACATCAACGTTGAACTGGCAGCACAGCGTTTGAAAAACAGAATCGAGGAAAAGGAGGAGAATGATATGTTCGTGGAGTCAATGACAGTGTTTGTAGATGAGGCAGCCAAGGAAGTCACAAATCTAAAAAGAGACTTGGACGAAACTCTACGATTGATGCGAGACATCATGCTGCGCTTCGACAAAAATACTGAAGAAGAGGAATCTCAAGCTCCAGCATCTGATGCATCGCTGACACCAGCTTCACTGGCTGGAGCTGGAGAATTCTTCAGCATAATTTATGAATTCACGATGTCACTCATGAAAGCCGACCGTGAAAATGAACTAAAGCGTATTCGTGAAGAAAAACGGTTGAAGCAGCAGGAGTTGAAGAATGCAACCCCTCGCAGGAACTCTGTTGATCGGGCAGCTCTAAAGAAACTGGGTTCTACTGCAGGATCCGAAGCACAAGACACCCCTCGAAGAAAAAGTACGATCGCTGCGGTAAACAGTGAATCATTCACATCCAAAGGTATCAGCTCACTTCTCCCAGGAGTGTGCAGTGAGGCGCATGCTAATGAAGTGCCCAAATCGGAAGCATCTCCTGCATCGATAACGTTACTTGAGGCAGAAGCGATTTCTGATTGCCAAGAGGCAGCCACAGAAGCGTTAAGATCGAGGGCACCGAAGGTGGTAGATGACGCCCGATCTGCAATGAGCAATATCAATGAAGTTCAAAAGACAAAAGTTGATGTAACGACGGACGGAAAGATAGTCCCGAAGCCGAGTGGGATCCCCAAGCCTGCTCTTAAAACTCCTGGTAAGATTACCACAGGGGCAAGTGTCGCTTCCCCCTTAAAAAAAGCTGTTGGAGCGATGCCAACTGGCATCCCGGGTCCGATGAAGTTGAAACGCGCTAATTCGTCCTTCTCATCAATTGAAAAGAGTACAACCCCAGCAGTAGCTTTCGATGCTGCTTCCCTAAGTGAAGTCAAGTCACTGCTGAAAACCAAGCACTCAGCAAACAACGAGTTGCGGGCTTTGAAACCTGAAGTCGAGACTGAAGGTGAAGACAACGATAATAACAACAGCGAGTCGTCTTCACCCGAGAAGGCACAGTCAGAAGCAGAGCCTTCTACTCGGGTAGCCATACAGTCTGATATATAATCATTTCATATCGGTAATCATAATGAAACAAAATTGAAAGATATATCCTGGGATTTTCGTGAAGAGACACATCGTTACATTCGAGAACTAGTTTGGGGACTCTTGGTGAATGTCTGGCTCAAGCTGAAGAATGTTTTACATAGTATTGTGCGCGGTTTTGCTCTATGCAGTGCAAGCAGATGCTTTGGAGTCTTTTCAATGCAGTCCGATGGACGAATTGTAAGAGCATAGTTATTGCGATGGGCCTCCAGCATTCAAGTTAACTGCATTTCAGTCTTGTCATGGTGTCCAGAGTTTCTGTAGCCGATCACGCAGCACCAGTAGAAAACTTCGCAGCGTCGGATTTGAGCCATGCAACACGGCGACTAACTGTCAGCGCTCTTGATTCATTTCGATCAATCAACAAGAAAGGCCTACGAGGGTTTATAGAGGGAGGCATCTTCACCCTATCAACCCCTCTTTCATGCGCTGAACATTGTGTTACCGACCAGCTGTGTCTGTCTTTTGACTTTGAAACAGTATCACGAGACTGCTACATTTCGCACACAGATCGCTTTGCACATCCAGAAGCATACCTCGATTTTCCGACTGGTGTTTACTATGAATGGCAGGGAATCGTCGATGCTCCTGAAATCGAACCGAATGGAGGTCTATTCAACACACAAATTGCCGTCCGATTGCTTACAGCTAAGCTGGGGGCGGGAATTTATTACAAAGTGATACCGTCTACGGCACTTGCGAGTACAAATCTCACAGTCACGGGATTGTTTGGTACTGGCCAAAACTACAGTATCACAACGAGTGGAAATGTCGTTATACTTCCAACCTATTCGTGCAAAATTTTTGCTATCGCTGTGAAACAAGGGATGGACGATAGCGTCCTCGTTGTCTCGAATGAGTACCACATCTTTCGTAAGTCAAATTTCAGGTGTGGGCTAATGCGCTTGAAGAAAACATAAATCTAATGACTTATATGTTGCACAGCATCCAAATATGCCTATCTGGTGCCTTACTTTAACGGCGAATACCATGGACGTGTGGCCCGGATTGAATTAGACTTAAAGGGAAAGAAGCGCCCACGGCCGGCTCGATTTCTTGAATTTAGCGATTACGAGACGCCTAACGGTGTTGGTCCCTACGACGAACAAGTAAACGTGATTGACATGGCGTCGTTAGATCCCGAATTTAAGGGGTTTTACAGTGGATTTACAGCATTTTCAAAAACAACTTTCGTGAATGAAACCTACTTAGTACCGGCTGCAGACGATCCTAACTATCAAACAACCCATTGGCGAGTGACATTGAAGGCACTTTATACTCCTTCTCCCACGCACTCCGGATTTGGGATTCCGTCTGAGCTAGAACAAGATGTCGAGTTCCTGTACATGGTACCATTTTACAATGGAACAACTTTTACGTCTAAAATTTTGCGTGTCATGGCGCTAACATTTTCGTTAGCAACACCAATAATTGAAGTACTGGATGTGGGGGCCCTAGACAGCAGTCTTAGGGGATTCGGATCTTCATTCACAGATGGATTCTACGGCTATTTAGTGCCACGAGAAAACGAGAACGGCCTTTTCGGAAAGCTAGTACGTTTCCGAATTAATAATTTCACAGCAACAAGTGTCGAGGTGCTAGATTTAGTAGCAATTCATCCTCACTACATGGGCTTCAGTAGTGTATTTACTTGTACGTCAACTCAGATATCTCTGCATTAATGTTGCTATGAACTAATCGCTCTGAACGCACATGCTGTAGATGAAAATTACGCGTATCTAGTCCCCTTCCAAAGATCATTAGAAGGTGATGAACTCACGACGAACTTGCGCGAGTTCCCAGTTTCCAATTCTGGCTTGATTGTTCGGGTTGATTTGAACACTTTTAGTGTTGCGGGTAGTCTAGATCTCTCTACGATACACCCAGACCTATGCGGATTCAGCGGAGCTGTCACAGGTACGTACAAAAAGCTTTGACACCTGCTTCAAGAGCTGTCGGATGAGAATCTCCACTTTTTTCCATTTATAGTGACCCATTTCGCCTACTTTGTCCCGTACATGCGTGTGAGGGAACCTGATTCTCAAGAGCTGAACCCGTACTCAGGCTTAGTCGGCCGAGTTGATTTACGTGATTTCACGTCCGTACATTATCTTAACCTAACAACTGTTGACAGTGGCTTACGTGGATTCATGAAAGGGTTTGCATATCGTCAGTACGTATTTTTGGTTCCTCATCGCACAATGTTCTACGACCGAAATGGGCGCACGCAATCGGGTAAAGTTGCTCGGATCGACACTAACGACTTTTCTCCGACTGGTGTATCATTTCTGGATTTAACGACTGCACTACGCAGTCAAGTACCCGATTTTGCGGACAGTGACTTAAGAGGATTCAGTGGTGGGGTAGCTTCAGGAAAATATGGATTCTTTGTACCATATTTCAACGGGGCTACTTTTTCAGGAAAAGTTTGCCGGATCAACCTGGACAAGTTTGATGAAGTGCAAACGCTTGATTTGACGCAGTTTGACACCAAATTACGGGGGTTTGCGGATGGAATTCTATCACATGTGGAAGAAGAACTTGAGGCGGACTTATTCGCCGAGTTCCAGATTCGCCTAGGAACGACGGATCCCTACGAGTATCATTATTGATCGATGCGTTGCTTACAAAGTTACTGTCACAAACTGCTGAAGTTATACTTCAAAGTAGTGGCTGCTTTAGCTCTTTCGCGAACGCCGGGTGAAGTATTTAACAGCCAAACACGCGGATATTCAACGATTGTTTCTGGTTTCGCTCTTGGCCTCCATTAGTATCATTGCTGTCACCGACGTGAAGCACATATCTTCCTCCACCTTGCTTTAAATCGCGATTCCAAATTCCATGGTAACGGTTGCCATTACTATAGGTCATTGTACCCACTCCGTGGCGTCTACCTTCGTGAAAGGTACCTTCAAATCTTTTTCCTGAAGCATGCACAATTTTACCGTACCCCTCACGAACATTCATTACCCACTCGCCCTCGTAGATATCACCTGTAGAAGCACAGAAGAAACTACCGAAGCCGTGCTGCATCTCATGGGCAAACTGACCATTGTATGAATCTCCGTTTGGCCAGGTAAATGTCCCAATTCCTTCGCGCTTGCCATAAATCCAATCGCCGCTGTAGATTGTACCATCGGCGTAACGATATGTACCTCTGCCGTGACGTCGTTCATCATCCAATATACCCTCGTAACTCTCCTGCTGAGGTGTGTTAGGATTCCAAATAAATATGCCGAATCCATGACGTCGATCCGCTCGCCACTCACCATCGTATATATCACCGTTCCGATATGTAAACTTTCCTTTCCCGTACTTCGTGTTGTCTTTCCATTGTCCTTCATATGTATGACCAGTCGCGTAGACGATTTTACCAAACCCACACATTAGTCCGTGCTGGAAGTGGCCTTGATACACACTTCCATCTCTCCAGCGATAAACACCTTCTCCGTGTTTTTCAGCATGCATAAAATCTCCTGTGTACGTATTTCCATTCGAATAAGTCATCGTACCTTGACCTTCAGCGTGATCGTTCACGAAGGATCCCGCGTAGCTGCTTCCTCCGACGAACGTGTACGTCCCGTTACCGTGACGCTTATTAGCTACCCAATCCCCAATGTACATGTTACCGCTTTCGTAAAAACGATAGATACCTTTTTTGTTGCCCGATCCTTCGGCCACACCATGGATGAAATGACCGTCAAACATGTCACCATTATCAAAGAACAGTTTGCCTTTGCCATGCTGCTTGCCTTTTGAGAATTCGCCACCGTATTTGATACCTTCACTGGAAACATATATTCCTTTTCCATTCCACCTCCCACGCCACCAACCACCAGAGTAGACTGCGCCATTTGGGTAGAAGCAAACTCCGCTTCCATGACGAAAATCCATGTCCCAGTGCCCTTTATAGACCTCGCCATCAGCAGTGGAAACAGTTCCAACACCATTAGCCAGTCCGTCGATCGTGTTCCCGACGTATCGACCACCAGTAACCTTCTTGAATTTGCCAAACCCATTCGGACGGTTGCGTTGGAATTGGCCTTCGTACCGATCCCCATTTGCAGCAAAAAAAATCCCTGTACCATGAATCTTTCCGTCTTCAAAATGGCCGACGTATCGCTCACCACTCGGGCAGGTCTGGATCCCAATCCCATGTTTTCTTCCATTAAACCAGTCACCAATGTACTCGTAACCATCGGGGCTTTGATAGATCCCCTTGCCGTGCCGCTGGTTACTTTTCCATTGCCCAGCATAGCGTCCACCGTTACTGTATAGCAATTCTCCTAAACCATCAAAAGACTTTTCATGTGCATGAAAGTCACCGACGTATAGACTTCCGAACCGAATCAGAGCTTTGGCAAAAATGTGGTCTTGCTTTGCCTTGCGATGCCAAGAAGAAAGCCATTCAATTTCGATCACCGATGGATCCAATTTCTTGAGATGAGCGAGAGCCCCAACATTCGGGTCATCATTAGCTAACCCACCTGAAGATATAATTGAACTTGAAGATGATCCGATTGCTTTTCCAAATCCAAGGGATCGACTTTTCTGTGGGAATCGCCCGCGAGAGTTTTCTTGTTGCCCTGTCAATGCTGCCCAATATTGCATACGATGCTGGTACGCTTCTTCTTTTTGTCGCCGTAGCTCTTCCTTTGCTTCTTTAGCCTGCTGCATAATTTGCAATTGTGTTTCTCCGGGCCCTAATATTTCTCCTGTTACAGCGTCGTGGCTACATATACTCTTGCACATCGGACAAATTGGGAATGTAGATGTGCATACTTTCATCATGCACACAGGGCAGTACCAAATGTGTTGTGTCTTGTAGTGTTCGTGAATCTCGTGAATAGTTTTGGCAACAAAGTCGCATTCGGGCCACTTGCACACAAGGAACTCTTGGTATGACTCAGGTGGGAGCCATTGTGAGTCGTGCCTGAAGATGTGAAAGTAAAAGTACTCGTTGGTGTGTGGATCAAGTAGCTCTTGCCAGTTTTTGATTGTTCTCACTACTGTTGATCTCTCAAGAAGGAGTTTCAGTGCAATAGGACTGTGGAGCACCTGTCGTAGTTTTCTTTTTTCTTCAGCCGCTCGTCGCCGCCCCAAAAAACCACGAACTATCCTTCCAATTGCAATCGCTGCATTGTGACGTTGTCTTTTCTGAGCAGCGATGCAGCGGCCCTTCCAACCACGGTATCTGCACTGTAAAGATGTTGCCACGAAATACTTCATGTTGCGCTCAATCTCTTCCCTAAGTGCATTATCCTGGCACAAGCTCACGCGACGTGCTGAGATAGCCGCGAGCCTCTTTTCGTAAATGCGGAGGTAAAGCTGCTGTGTACGATGTCTTTCGACTGGATCGGACATCGTTTTCGTGCTACTGCTAGTATATGTTCTCCACAAGTCACGTGGCCTTGGCAAACAAAGCCAACACGAGAAAACAGTATAGGTCTATTTCGAGTATTTCGACCTCTAGCAACTCAAGCAGATCCGCACAACAGACCTCTGTTCTACAATTAGTTGGTCTTTTTGCTGTCAATATTGGTAGGGCAAACCATCGCGATGCCCTTCTTGACGAAAAACCACACCAGCCAGAGCAAAATAACTGCGTTCAATGGGATACAGAGCAGGAAAGCTCCCACCACACCCACGAACAAACCGTTCCAGAGAAGTCTTTGCCAGGTCGGGATCAGGCGTGGTGCTCTGCATTCGCTGGCATCTTGCTCCGGAGACTCCGACTGGAAAGGCGTTGACTCGAAGGTGTACTGGAGCTTGACTTCGTCGTCGGCTCCACGAGTTTTGACGACTGCGATAGGATGAGGCTTGTGCTGCCAGTCAATATCTATGGAACCCCAGTTTAGGTGTCCGTAGAAAGACTTTTGGGTCGGGCGGAACTCCCACGGCAATACGAGGTTCGCGTAGGTGAACAGCAGAGCCATGACGTACTTCATTGATGGTACATGGAATTCCATCCAGCTGTGGGTCAAGCCCGAGCTAGTGATTTCAGTGATTTTATTCTTGCCGCTCGAGCACACGACTTGATTGATCTCCGAAAAGTGAACATCGCCACTATCAACCACAACAAATTACATGTATATCTATAAGTAAAATTGTACTTCAATGGATGCACGAAATGACAAACCTGAGAAGAATGACGCCCTTGGCGTTTGAAGCTAGAATCAGCTTGAGTAGCCGCTCGCGCTGACTGGGGAAGCGACCCCAGCACTCAGCAACGGGGTACCGGTCACCGGGCAGGATTTGAACTCCAGACACAAGTACGTTGAAGGCAGCTGTGGAAGTCATGAGTTCGTTTTCCAGCCATTCCCATTGGGCTTCTCCAAGAAGGTTGCCGTTTTTCGTGCTGTAGGGGTCGCGGTGGTATCTGAAAATTTTCAGCATGAATGAACTCGTTAGACCGTCTCGCTTCGGCATTCAGTGAGCCACGAAGATGAGTTTGTACCGGTTGTCGACGAGAATAAATTTGATGGTTTGGTCGCCCGATCCAACCGTGTACGACGTGTAAATACCCTACATATTCAGCATCAATACAAATTGCATCAGCTATGCGGTCGTAATGATACTCGAACAGCCCAGTCTCACCTTTTGCTTGCGACGAGGCGAGTCCATCGGTTCGCCAATGAAGTCCAGGAACACCTGCTGACTCTGCTCCCGGTACGAATACTCCTTGCCGCCGTCATTGATACCGTAGTCATGATCGTCCCAGATGCCAATAATGGGCGTCCGGTTAACGAACGACGCGTAGTCCTCGTTGGCAAGCAGTTTGCTGCGCTCACAACCACGAACACCAGTCTCATCAGCACACGACGCAGCACCAGAACCGCCACACCAGCCGTACTTGTATCGGCGGATGAGCTCCTCGGCAGTTGCCTCCACGAACATCTTGCGTGGAGGGATCGGGAATGGCCGCGGCTCGCCCAGCTCCTTGACGTCGGCGTAGATCTGCTCGAATGACACACATCCGCACAGTGAGAATCCTGCGCTCTTCCAGCCCTCTCTAGCCACTGCGGCGTACGTTGTCGCCCATCCAGATCCAGAGCTCGGGGTCATGCGCGGAGATATTAGTCCACATGGGCTGGGGAAAGCTCTGATCGTTGCACGAGCCGAAAGCCACACGCTGCAGCGGCTTGTTGATCGCTTCAACGCGGGGCGAGCCCACCACGGTCATGGTCGGACGCGCGCCCTTCGCCGAGCACAACGAGGAGACGGCGGCCACTACCGCGATGACGGACGCGAAACTTTTTCCGAGCATTATGGCAGTGCGACGTGCAGACACGAAGCTCTATCGACGAATGCACACAAAGACGCTGTATTAATACTGTACCCGACGCGACGAAATGCGAAATGAGACCGATCAAGCAAACATACGTACGATTTTCCCCGACTTTTCCGATATGGCTACACTATCCGTTGTCGAGTTGAAGTGCCATCAAGACGTCGCAGCTTTTTACGACAGCACCTGCAGCACCTTCTCCAGCAGAATTTGCGCCTCGTTGTCTTCCGAGCTCAGCTTCTCTTTCGCGGTTTTGGACAAACGACACTCGAGGCGGAACTCCTTTTGGCGCTCGTCCAGGTACATAATGGAGAAGCGGAGACCGTTTGCCTCCACGCACACCTTCACCTTCGCAGAGAACCCCTTGATGTGCAGCTTAGTAGGCGCACTACTACTCACTGCCACCTCAGTACCGAAAAAGTCGCCGCTGCTGGGAATGGAGATCGCAAGGTATCGTTGAATGTCCGATGCCGCGTTTTCTGGGAGCTTGTCGCGTGTAACAGCGCGCAGACGGAAGGAGGTGTCGTTGTCCACGATCGTGTCGTAGGTGCCGAGCACGTAGCGTCTACTGTACGCTTTTTTGAGTTCCCACTGACCGTCGACAAGCTGGTACTTTAAATCGTACGATGTTGCTCCGAGTCCCGCCAGGTGGACTGACATGACGTGTTGCGGATCCACCCCCTTCTCCATCCACTCCTCGAGCTCATCAATTAGAGCTACCATCGATGGTGATGTCCGATCACAGAAGTTTGACCAACGCGTCGTGAAGTCATCAAAGTTGCGCAGTTTTTGCAGCTCCGGCCACGCGATGGTTGAATTCGCACAACGAACGGACTTCAGTTGGAAGCAAAGCTTCCCGAATGCAATCTTCATTGTGTATGGTGGCCCCTCCTTGAGGTAGTTCATGATAGCGTCTGCGTCGTCTTCACGGAAGTCTTTGATCCAGGACTCATTGACACTTGCAGCCACTGCGGCACGTCCAGACTGCTGCAGGCGATATGGATATTCTTGTACCTGTGAATCACTCGATACGTTTTTCTCCTTTTCAAAGGACCACCAGCAACTGGGTCCGTCGCGCGCAACGACGTCGAAAACACGCGTTGGCACCGACTTCGCTAGAGCAAAGCTGGAGAACAACTCGACAAGCTCGTCCTCCGCCCCTTGGATACCATTTCGTGGCCCCTTCAGGGTTACTTTGCGGTCGTCGCCATTCACAATGCAGCGAACGCCGTGGCTATCTCGAAGCGCCTTACAGTTGCTTCCCCCCTTGCCGATGACCGCTCCCACCGGGACATGATCCGGGATCGTCAACTCTTTGCTTTGGCTCCCAGGCCAACTACGCGTGGAACGATAGCTCATGGTGGGGCGACGGGAACTGGAACGAGCGGGGGGGGGGGCGTTCGATGTTATAGTCAAACACCTTCAACAGTTGATGGCTCGCGATCTCCTGGTGCAAATCCTTCAACTCCTCTCTCTTTTTGGCAATCAAGAATGATGGTCGATTGCGGGCGAGCCAGAAACAACACTAAATGTGGCATGTGTCACAAATAACTCGCCATTGATAGCGCGATCACTGTACTAGCGGTAGAGAAGGGTCTGGCATACAAACGCCAAGTCTCATTAAACGCGGCGAGCACCACATTCCAATCGACTGGGCATTCGCTCACTTCGCAATTCTTCTGGTGCAGCGCAACGCGGCAAAGGACACTCGCATCCAATGGCTCTCCACGGCAATGTAGCGGTCTTAACGCGCCTGCAGGACTCGGCTGCCGCCGTGCTGCAGCTCAAGCAGGCCAACCCGCAGGTGGCGGACGTGACGGTGCTCTCCGTGGCAGCGGGCTCCGACGTCGCGCAGACGGTGGCCGGCAGCTCCGCGAAGGAGTGCGCGTTCGATGTCGTCGTGTCCTTCAACAAGCAGACGGAGCAGCTGGGCGCTGAATTGAGCGCCGTGCTGCCGCTGCTGAAGGACGGCGGCGCGCTGCAGCTGCACGTGGCCGATGTGCAGGAGGAGAAGAAGAACGCTGTCCTCATGGCGCTCATGATCGCTGGACTCGTGGACTCGGCGCACAAGGAGGAGGCCAGCCCCTTCTTCCCGGAGTTTGCGGACGCTGTGAGCTTCTCGTCCAAGAAGCAGTCGTTCGAGAGCACTGCCATCCCCCTGGCCAAGAAGACCACGTCGACGGCGCAGCCCATCAAGAAGTGGACTGTGCTCGCCGACGACTTCGGTGACGATGACGCGAACGACGACGACATAATCGACGAGGACACGCTGCTCGACGACACGGACGAGGTCCTGCAGGCGGCCAAGGCGGACTGCGGCGAGAAGGTTGGCGGAAAGAAGCGCGCATGCAAGAACTGCACCTGCGGGTAAGATCTTTTGCATGTTTGCTTGACATCTTGATATCTTAGTCTTCGAAAACTCACACTTTTGCGTGCTGTGGCTCAGTCTGAAAGACGAGGAGGACAAACCTGTCATGTCCGAGAAGGACCTTAACAAGCTGGTGTCTGGCTGTGGCAACGTAAGATCCTTGTTATTTTCTATTTTGTCTTTCTGCGAGCCTAACCATGAAGTTGCGTGTTGTAGTGCTACAAGGGTGATGCCTTCCGATGCGGTAGCTGCCCGTTCCTGGGTAAGCCTGCCTTCAAGCCCGGCATGGAGAAGGTTCTGCTTAACCTTGACAACTCCGACGATATCTAAATTTGCTCGCTGATTGAGTAGTAAGCAGATGAAAGCTTGTTGCTGCATTTAGTAGGGTCTGAGCAATCCTGAAAGCTTGTAGACGTGCTGGTACATTAACAAAACGCACCAATACAGCCTGCTGGAAGCGACTGCATTCATTTCTACTTCCACTCACTGTCCATTACTATTTTCTGGCATTTCTTGTAGCGTGTTGGGGTCATGGCTCTTATCGAATCTTGTGGTGGCACGGCAAGGTTGACAGCAAATTTCTATCGCTGGGCAACCGGACTCGCCTACCGCATATCAATCAATTGAGCGGATATGTGCTCCATCCACTTGCACTCGAACGCGTCCGAATAGATGTCAATTTGACTTGGGTGCGTATGGAAACCCGTCAGATTGCAGTTTTGAATTAACTGCAACCCGCTAGGCTCTGTCAGTCGAAATACTCCGACACTAGCACAACAAAAAACACAATGGCGAGTCAGTTACTTCGTATATGCACTGTAGCTAATATTTCGAAGTATCAAGCAAAGTAACTCGACATACTTTTTGTGTGGATCACTTGGTGCAACAACGATGGCGACAGCCTAGAAAATTCGGGGTAACAATGAGAACTTCAGGCATTGAGAAGCGCTCTAACAGATTGCATATACCTCAGGCAAGATTGACTGAAAGCCACATTGGGTGTGGACATCCACCGATGACAAGAAACAGTCCTGTTTAGGATGCGTCTGCACATCCAGATACAAACAGAATTAACCATAAAGTGTCGACATCATTTGACCGTTTAGCAGCACCAGTCTTACGTGAATCCAGCCAAGAGTAAGCAATTCATTACTGAAGCAGAAGTCATACAGCTCCTCTTCGTTCGTCATAGTGCACATATCCGATGATCCCTTCAGTAACCGCACAATGGTTAGTTTACACACAAATTCCAAGCATACACCGACGTCACGCACTTCTTGTTTCGGAATAATTAGTGTAGTAATGACAAGCTTCCTGTCATGCTATACACAGTACCAAAGTCAGTGGTTTTATATAAAGAGAAAACACGTAGCAAGCTATCAGAGTATGCATACCAGTATTCCAGCTAATATACCACAGGTTTCAATTCCGTACGGTGGCTGATTGGTGTTTGGGGAAGCAAGTAAGGTGAACTGTGCAATGATGCCTGCCGGTATTTCAAGCGTGCGTATCTTCCCACTATGCAGCCATATTAGTAACAAATCCCATGAGTTCACGCTAAACAAATAATGTGCATACCTGGTCAAGTTCGCAATTGCTTCTTGCGATCGCTGACGACTGAGAGGCGGTGCAGAATAGTGCTTGTGAGAAGGCTGAGGGACATCTGCCGTCATCCAAGATGCTTTTCCCACCGTGGGGTACGATACAGTTTTGCTTCGTTCCTGAGAAGTACGTACTGTGAGTTGCGTACAAAGGTACAGTGATTTACCAAACACTGCAAGAATTACCTTTTGGCGCGGCTCAAGAGGGCGGTTGACTCGCGGCCTAACTGGGGCCGATTGATTGAGTGGATGCACCTCTTCCTTCTCTGTAGCTTCTGTTGCCTGTAGCTTTGGTTGCTCCGCATTTTTCTTAGCTAAGCGCATCGCTTGCAGGCGAGCCTCTAGTGCACTCATGTTCGCCTGCTCCGCAGCGAGCGCACTGCTTTGCTGCTTCTGCTCGTTCAATGATCTCTCATACTCCAAATACTCGAGTTCCTCTGCTTCCATGCCATCCAAAATCGCATCGAAGAGCTTAAAGCCGTCTGCAGCTTGCTACGTGCACAGCCACACAACTCATCCTAAGATACGTCCACCACACCCGAAAATCCACTCTGTGTTGCTGTCATGTCAGCGTACCGTGCGCACCCACTCGCGCTCTTTCTGGTACCGAGGCAGCTCGTAGTCATGGTGGGCTGTGATCACCTTGGAGCACAGCCTATAACAAAATTAAAAAAAATAGAACGCAGCGCTTCGTGAGTCCTCTCTGCCAAGCAGCCCGATTCCTCCCTCCTCGCGCAACAGTGACGTACTTTATGAACTTGGCCAGGAACACGTAGCTGCAGCACCCAGCACCCAAGTCAAAACACGCGGCACAACAATGCGCACTGAGGTCCTCGCCCCCACATGGCAGCCAGCCCAAAAAATAGAACCTCGGCGCCGGTGGCGGCACACGTACGCATTGTCCCAAGCGCCCTCGGCGAAGTACGTCTCGGACTGGCGGTAGAGCTGGCGCGCCAACTGGTAGTAGCTCTGCAGACGCAGGTGTTGCTTCACGGGGTCCACGCGGCAGAACGGCGCGAGGTGCGCGCGCCGCGCCACCAGCCGCTCCCCGACGTCCATCACGGCCGTGCTCTCTTTTTCGAATGCAGAGACGCCACGTGAAAGGCGGCGTCCTTCAAGTTCGGACTTAGTAGAGGGCATAGTGAGCCCAAGTGCGCGCAACTGGTAAAAGCCGAATACCGTAATACTGTACCGGTAGTCACAAAAGATCAAGGCGAAGGATGTCTGGCGAGACCAAGAGCTTGAGCGGCATGCAGCGGCGCGCGGCTGGGTGAGTCGGAGGCCGATGGGGAAGCGACGTGGGCGGGTGGGGAGGCTGATGCTGGGGGATGCGTGCTGTGCTGCAGCAACCGCGCGCACAACCGCATGGTGCTGCAGAAGCTGACAGTGTTCTCGGCCCTGATGGTCGCGGTGCCCATGGTTACGTTCTACGGTGTGCGAAGCTTGTTCAAGCCGGGTAGGCAATGCATATAGAGGGAATTGGCTACGTGCTGCATGTGGCTGACACCATGGTGGCCAGGGATGCCGAGCAGTCGCTATGCGGATGCGTGGAGGTTGGTGCAGCCATTCGGCTTCGCTGCGTTTGTGTAAACGCTGACTCTCGCAACTTGGTGTACATGTACTTGTGTCGTGTTGGACGATAGTGGGTTCACGGCCGTTCTATCGGTGAATATCGTGATTGGACTGTATATCTTGTCGGCATGGAAGGAGGAAGACGGGAAGGAAGTGGCGCCGCCGGTGGGGCGCTTCGCTAAGGCGAAGGAGCAATAGCCAGAGCATATAGACATTTGTGGATGCAGCAATTGATCGACATCGGCCGAAATACAGCAATTCCCGCACCAAAGGAGAACTAGGGTGGTGGTTACGGCGATCGTCATTTGCTGCAAAAGTATTGTCACTTAAAAGTGATTTGTTGCTACTGTAGCTTAGACATAGAATTTCTACACGTTGGTGCAGAATTGCTCTGTTTCGGTCGCTCCGTCCGTACCTACGGGTTTCCCTTGCACCAACGGTGCTTCTAGCCAAGTAAATCTGTAAGGCCTTACGTGCACTTCTGCAAAATGGAAATCATTTCATCATACTACTAAACTTAAATCTGGCGTTGACGCCTAGTGGACAACGCCCCAGGCATAGGTAGCAAAGGACATATGGCCCATTCCCCACTGGCCGAACACCTTATCAGCCTCTGGTTTGGTCTCTTCCATGCCAGCACCAACGGCGACGACAAACGGGAGGAAGTGGTCGGGTGTGGGGTGCGCAAGTCTCGCGGCGGGTGTAGCAGCCCAGTTGATGATCTGGTCGCCACGCTGGCCGTAGCTCAGCTTCGAGTCGGCCGTGAGTGTGTTATCAAGCCAGCCCTGGAACGCCGCCGCCCAATCCATGATTGGGTTGTTGGGGTCGCGGCTTGCGCGCATGTTGTGGGTGGCCTGGCCAGAGCAGAAGATGAGCGTGTCCTCGTCGCGGAACGGCGCGATCGCCTTGCCCAGATCGAAGTGGGCTTTGCTGTCGAGACGCGAGTTGATGGACATGGTGACGATCGGAATGTCAGCCTCCGGGCGGATTAGTAGCATGGGGACGTAGACACCATGGTCGAAACCGCGGTTCACGAGTTTAGCCTTGAGGTTGTTCTTCTCGAGCTGCATCTTGACCTTCTGAGCGAACGCGGGGTCGCCCTTCGCGGGGTAGTTGACATCGTAGGCCTCCTGGGGGAACCCATAGTAGTCGTAGATCATGTCGGGCTTGGCAGCGTTGGAGATCTCGAAGCCACTGCTATCCGACTCCCAGTGGGCGGTCACGACGAGGATGCGCTTGGGCAGGTTCGTCCCCTTCGGGTAGAGCTTCTCGAACGTGGAGCTCAGTGTGCGCGCAGCCAGGCTGCTTTTGTTCATGCCGGCGAAGCCCGAGGACAGCAGCCACAGCGGTCCGGGGCCGTGCGAGACAGCAACGACAGGGTGGCGGAAGGCGGGCATGGCTGATGACTCGGTGCGAGACTTGTTCACTTGAGGGAGGATTGAGTAGTGAGCGTTCGGGTGGTGGTTTGCACCAGGGATGCCGAAAAATAAATATATCGATCAGTATTATTTTACGTAGGGAAACGGTAATTAATTTTTGCATTTAGCTGGAAAAATACAGTAATTTATCTAACCTCAGAGTACATTTCAGTAATTTACTGGTCCAATTGGTCGCAACCAACCATGGAGTTGCCGCTCCATTCTCCAGCCTTCTGACGAGTAACTTCCATTCTCAAACAAGCACCTTCCCCAACAAGCACTCTAAGCCATGGCCGACAACATCCTCTCCCCCACTCGCCCCCAAGCGACCTTCACGCCGCGACAGATTGCGGGGTTCTTCTTTAAGACCTGCCTCGACGAGGAGGGCGTGGCAACCGGCTACAAGTCGTGTAAAGCATGTGGCAAGTGCCGCAAGCACTTG
>BSXT01003439.1:0-23015 GCA_030267785.1 Phytophthora fragariaefolia
ACGTCATACACTCACAGCTAGGTTCTTGCCCCCCCTCTCAGTTTTCGACAGCTTCGGTAGCCTGGATCCATTTCTGATGGAATCTATAGAGCCCCTCAAGCGCTTCCTAGCACTGTATTGTATCAGCGAGGTCTCGACCGGATCATAGCCGGTCGTTTTTCTGCTTGGTGTGGCTGTCGATTAGACGAAAACTTCAGAATTGAAGTTGTCCCCCGTGGCCCATCAACACGGCCCTACCACCACCCAGCATCATCCGCCCTCGAGCCAATGCGCACGTGCGTCCTACAGAGCATGAACGCAGAGGGGGGAAATCCCTGGTTTGCCTGAGCTTTCTCATGTCGCTTTAGCAGTTGTGCTGGCGAAAGTACAACCACAGAGACGGGGGACCCTCCTCCAGCAATCGGCTCCGCAATATCATACACCTAGCGCACATGTTCTTCCGTTCATTCCTCATTTTGTCGCCTATTGCTCAAGCTACATTTAATCAAGCGAGGAGAGCAAGCAAGAATGCCGAAGATATGTACTCGGAAGTTGCCACCCCCAAGAGTGCTGCACCGACCACCTTCGACAAGGCTAACAAGGAGGCGGAGCGGAGCATCAAGCCCAATTGTATTGTGTACACCAGCGTTCTCGTTGCTCTCCTCCAGCCGTTTCAGAGCGGTTGGTCGACCTCACAGACAAACTTGACGCAGTACAACGACACCGACCAGTGCAATGCACGCCCCCCGGTGGAGGGTACGGTCTGCACTCTGCCATACCGTTGCGCTCTAGAAGCTCAGTGATGTTTGCACTCTGGTGAATGAATAAACCATCTTCATGTTGGTTGCCTTAATGTCCAAGACACTTTGACGCGATGTCTAGGTTCTTAACCCCGAACGCGTCCTGCAACTTGCTCATGATCCAGTCACACTGGGCGGGGTCTTGGCTTACGATTAGCAGTTCGTCGACGTAGAGCCCGATGACAAGCAGCTTCTGTTCCTTTCTGCAGAAGTACAGGCACGGGTCCAAATTACTCTGCAGGAGATACTTACCCTTGGGCAGCCGCATTCCAGGTGGTGCTCGCATCACGATTGGTTTGTCGATATCTGCCTTGAGGTACGCGTTGGGTACGCTGCTCTGACACACTTGTGGAGTAGCTCCCTCGCGAAAACCCGCAAACTCGTCCTCGCACAAACTCGTCCTCGCACAAACCCGTCGCGTCCGCTATCGGCAGTCGCGACGGGTATTTCCCCGGTACTTGAGTGACGTATCTCAGGATAGGGTCACGAACTAACTTGAACCTGAGTGGATGGTCTTCCTTACTAGGACGATCTTGTTCTTGATCCGTCTGTTCTCCTGTCTTGCTATTGGTCGCGCGCGATTATCGGGGCGCCGCGTCCTTCGGGGTTGCGTGGCGTTGTCGGGGCCGACGCGGTCTGGTGTGGCGTTATCGGGGCCACCACGGGTCTTCGTCTTCAGCAGCGCGTTATCGGGGCGACCCTCGACGGTATCCTTTAACGTGTCCCTCCAGGTGGGCACGGGTATGAGGTATGAGTACACCGACGACTGAGGGATGGTGGGCTGCGTTATCGGGGCAGCTCTGCATGTCGTAACCCAGAAGTCCTTGGAACGAAAGAAAGAACCTCACTTGAGTATCGCAACGAAGATTCGGGACAGAGCCTTACACCTATCCTATGCTATCGACCGGCTACTTGAACCTTGCCACGCGGCGGTTCCATGCCTAGCCCTACTTCGCTCGTCAGTCTGATTTCTATTCCCCTAGCCCTACGACGGGGTCCGTGTGACGCAGCGCTTGAGGCTTTCGCCCTGGGGAGGACTTGGCCTTCCCGCGCCCCGCGTCCCTGGTGCGCTTTGTTGTGCGCTGTGGGACCAGGAGAACCCCCTAGTGGATAGACGGCCCGCCCGGACGAGGGATTTATCCGGGGCCGCGGGTCTCCCGGGGACGGCTTCTACGGGGGAGAAGTGTCCTGGGGAGCCCGGTCAGTAACCTCACCTTGTGTACCCCCTACGAGTGGTTGTTTCAACCAGGGGCAAGGTCAACCGTTCGGTTTGGGTTTGTTATGATGTTTCCCCATCTCCGGCTGTACGCTGGGGGTGGTTAGACAAACAATCGCCCGGGGATACTACCAAATCCCAGGGCGGTATGGGTTATACGCAACTAAATATACACAAGTTTCTATCCGGGGGAGACCCCACCGGCGAAGACCGTAGATGTTCGGGGCGAGACCCCAAGGGCGAGACCCTGAGAATTTGAAGTGCTACTCCCGTGCCGGCTAGACCGCGCTCCGGGGCAACAGATATGGAATATCTGGGGATCACTGGGAAACCCCGGTAAATATGATACGAGAATTACCTGGGGGGCAGTCTTCTAGCGCGGAACCCCGGTCCGCGGCCTTTTCCTTAGTGTATTTCCGTCCGGAGGGAGCTCTTGCGCACTTGAGGGTAAAAGTAAGACTGAATTAGGTTCCCGGGGTCGATACCTCGCCGGGAACGTTAAACCATAAGGATGCTACTTGGATCTCTTGGGTTCACTATGGGTACCTTGGTCATGCGTGGAACGTAATCTTCTTATCTTGGAGAACTCGTTCCTCGGGGAAAGCATCGTCGTCGTGCTATCGATTTGGGCAGCAACTGGCATCGGGCTCTGGGTAGTCACGGAAGTTCTCTTTGTCGGGAGGTAACGGAAATCCCCGGTGTGTTATGTCACATCAGTCCTGACCGCCCGTCCTGGGTGACCAGAACGGGTCACTAAAGTGGGGTGTCACTGAAGTGGGGACCATCTGGAACATTCCATCGCCATTTGACCACGCTGACCGATTCTGGGGACATCCGTCGTGGGTCGCGTCTGTCAGTCATCCGCCGTCTCTCGGGTCTGCTGGTGCCATCATTGCACCAGCCTCGGTGCACGCGTTCCGATTCCAGTGCACTCTCCACACACTTATGCGAGCCAGATAGCAGCGAGTACAAAAAGGAACTGCAGGCTTGACATCTTCAGGACCGGCGAGAACGTTTCACTGAATTCGATTCCATAGTGTTGGGTAAAACCTCGAGCGACCAGACGTGCCTTAAAGCGCTTCGGATCTCCTCTGCTGTTGAATTTTATTTTGAAGACCCACTTGCCTGAGATTATAGCGGTAGTATTCGGGGCATTGATAACTTCCCACGTGTCGTTGTCCGCGATTGCTTTCAACTCCTCCTCAATTGCTTTCTTCCATTCAGCGCATTGAGGGCCTGAAATGGATTCGGCGTAGCTGCGAGGCTCCTCGAGTCCACCGTCGATATTGTTTCACTGACGAGAGACACTAATTCTGGTAGGCTCGTCGGTAAAAGGGAACTTGCTGGCTGCGCAAACGCCTTGATAAATGACTCTGGCAGCGTGAACACCTCCTGAGAATATACCTGGCCCCAGCGACTGCCTCCAAAACTGCTGCGGGGTCTGTGTGCTGAAATTCCCACCCGTTCTCCGTTCGACGACAATTCAGCTGCACCGGGTTCACCAACGGTACCAGCAATCTCGTCAAGCAAAGCCGACTTATCATTGGGTCAACGCGATCCACGTTTGGACATGTGTCGTCGTGAGGACCGTCTTCGTTCTTGGGATATGGGGGATATACCCCTTCTGCACTGAGCCCACCGTGAGAATCATCGCCTTTTCAGCACGTTTCTTGAGAGAGCCACCCGTCTTGTGTTGAATGTGCGCCGAGCACTTCGAAACAAAGCTCGAAAATTGTAAGACGTCTGGTACCTTTCCGATTAGTGCTGCTAGTGGTGTTTGAAGTCAGGATTCGCACGAGCAGGAAGCCGATTACGGAGGTATCTCGCAAAGCATACTGCATCGCCCCAGAAACGTTTCGGGAGATTCACCGCCCTCAACGTTGCACCCGCTGAGTCCATGAGGGAATCGTTCTGGTTTACTATTTGACGAGGGGGTAGTTGTCTCGCTGGGTTGGTGGTGAATACCCCGATCTTGGAGGAAGCGCTTGATACTTCCGCTGATGACCTCATACGACGAACGCACGGATGAGATCCAGGGCTTCGTTCGTTTTGCGGAGCAAGTGAATTCAGTTGTAGCTCGAACAGTAGTCAACCATTGTCAGGATGTGAATGTATCCGTTCCGATCCGGCGGCAAGTCGGTTTTCAAGTCCATGCCAATGACAGTTCCAACTACATCGGTAGGTGCAGATGCAGAGGTGTCTTCAGTGGGCTGGCTTCGAAGTGACTATTTTGCCTCGGAACAACTCATGCAGAAGTGGGCTTTCCGATTAGAGAGGCGAAGTCCATTAACCTGTCCAATATCGAAGGCCTCGGTTGCTGCGCTTGATCCCGTAGGGATCGGATTTCGCGTTGTAGATCCACGATGAGGCCCAGCAGCCCTGTCGGGCTTATGGATTCGGAGTCGGGAGTGCGTGGTGAAGGTGGAAATGGTTCAAGCTGCTGCTTGACGCGGGTTGAATAGCATCTCGGCCATTAGGTCCGACAGGCCTGCAATTTCGGCTTGTTCTTGCACCAGCTTACCTTGGTACTAGCAGCTTTCTAAGACGTCGAAGCCGGCTCCTTCCTCGAAGGACCGTAGGATGGTAGCGGTCGTCTTCCTCGAAGAGCGTCGGGTGGGGTCCTTCCGCGAAGAGTCGTGGGGTGTTAGCAATCACCTTCCTGGAAGAGCGTCAGTGGCTGTCTTCTTAGACAAGCCCTGTCGTTATGGTCGGTCGCCTTCCTCGAAGAGCGCCGCAAAGTTGAGATCGGCGCCTTCCTCGAAGAACGCCTTCGACGTCAAATGGTTACCTTCTTCAACAGGTGCCTTCAGCCTTGACCACCTTCCCCTGGCTCCTCCTTGTTGGGCTCAAAACCTGTTGCACGATGTAAGTCGTAGGTAGACGTTGAATAGCTGGAGGTCGGTGCATTTGGGTTGTAGATGGAAGGTTGTGGAATGAATTGGGAGTTAAGGAACGCAGGAGAGCTCATGACCTTGGGTGTTTCGTAATTTCTACGCTGGTAGTTGCAAAACTTCTGTTTTGATCGGTTGGTCCGTTGTTCAACACCACTGTCAATTTATCTACCAACATTTCAAAGATTTGGGTGTTCGGTTGCATGTACCGTACCTCACAGAAAGTAAGCTTCCGGGTCTGGCGGACTTGGTAGTAATCTTTACGGTAAAACGTGATACAAAATCGAAAAACTGCTCTGCTACGTTTTAGTATCAAAAAATACATAAAGATGATTGGCCAACACAGTTGAAGTGAAGCAGTACAGCTGGTGGATCTATTATCTATTCAAGATCATCGGGTGTCTGCTTGGGCAGTTGGGTTTTGTTCACGTCCTTCTCTCGTAACAGTCCGCGGTGCTCGTCAAAGAGCCTAGCATCACTTTGGTGTGGATCTTGACTGAGTCACTCGAACATGTACACTATTTTTCGCTTGGCATTTTATCCTTGTTCTCCGAAAGCCCCGCTTCATCTACCCATTGAATTACTTGTACTCAATCATTTTAAACATACCACGACGGGGGATTGATTGTTCTATTCGAGCGTTTGCAGCATTAATATTGATGCTTGAGCGTGATTAACACGATAACACTGGAAAAGCATGTAGACGAATCCGTTCATTAGCGCGGTTTGTCTGTGAGCGAGCCTCCTGCGCCTTCACCCAATTAGCGTTCGATGCATCTTACAGGAGAAACTTTCTCGTGGCGTCACTTCGAAGAATGAATGAGGCGTCTACTCGGCGGTAGGTACTTCATACATGGCAGACTGTCATTGGCAGTGATAACGTCTGGGAGTCCAAAGCTGCTGTCGTTTTGTTAACAAAACGCGCTCAAACAGAAAAACTCCCTGATTTGCCATACTGCGGTTTTTGTTATTTTCGGTGAGGTACGGTATCCTTGACCGCTTGGGATTTGAAGCTCCTACGACGATGAATGTACCCCCCCCGCTGAACGACGCATATGGATCCGACGGACATCGACATAGCCCAGTAATCATATTCTCTTCATAGCTAGCAGAGCGATAAGTCCATTAACTAGTTAATCAAAGTATTCCAATCCATTCCATCCATCCAAACGCTGCATTTTCGACAATGATGGTGCGATCGAATAACATTGGTGAATGAGCACCGATATCTTTTGCAGAAGGGAATGGGCAAACGATTCAGCGCTGCTTTGATTCAAGTCTCACTCGGGTACTCAAGGCAACTAATGATCGAAGGATCTATTACAGATCATGGGAGGGATTGGTCAGTACAAGATCAAACAAGGTTTTCTGTTGTGGTCACATGTGTAGGACTTGGGTTATTTTTTGGTCTTGACTTGGTCTCACGTGCTCCAACCGTTTTTCACTTCTCATTTAGCTTACGAAGAACCCAGACAGCCGATGATTCACCGCGCAGTTACCCGAAGCCGCCACTCCGTGCAAAACGCCACGCCACCAGCTGCTCGACCTTGCCGCCGTATCCAAGCCACCGACAACGGGGAACCTGGCGATGCTGCAAGTGGGGAGGCGTGGACGGCTCCGTGGTCGCGCTGCTGAGAATGTAGAGCCCGGTGAAGCTGCAAGTGGGGGGCGTGGACGGCTCCGTTGTCACGATGCCGATGGCGCTGTAGGACGTAGTGAAGAGGGCGGCGAGAGTATGGAGCCGCGTCGTACTACTAGCGCTCCCTCACGCAGACAACCCAAACGTCACAGTGGTATTCCTGTTTTACGGCGTTGCAACATCCCAGCGTCCGACATGGACGCTCGTGTCTGGGACGCTGAAGACCGGCATTATTTCACGGTTTCCAGTGGCGGCATGATCGGCGAGCACGAACGCGAGCTGCACGATGGTGGAGATGATAATGAGAGCAGCAGCGACGTTGGTGATGGTGAAGGTAGTGGAGGACCGTCAGACACTGACGGTGCACCCTGGGGTCATCAAGTGATGAACTCTGGCCTGTCACATTGTCGAACAAGAGATTGCGGTCAAGCTCAGTGTCGTCTATCAGCTGCAGCTCGACTCCGAACCCATCTGCTCGCAAGAAGCGTAACGGACGGACGGAGCTATACCTTAACTGGTATGAGTACACTAGAGCAACCAGCACGCAAGTCAAAATCACGTACCGCTGTAGCTTTTATCGTAGCCAGCGCTGCCAAGCTAAACTCGAGTTTATCGCAGCGGTAATGGACTACGACTTCGCCAACAGCATTCCCCATACATGTATTCCGCCTTCGATGCGTGCACTGACTGCTCGCGACGAGGATGGTGCCCGTGACGTCACGGCAGCTATGTAGCGGGATGTTGACAGCTTGGCAACATTTACGGTGGCAACGCCGCTCCAAATATGGGACGAGCTTAGCACAAAGTACGACCAAACGCAAGAGTTTAACACTGTGGTGCGGGGAATGGCCAGAGGCCGGGTTATCAAGCGCGTGCATCATGCACGAGCACTTCAATATGGAACTGACATGCACGGCCGCGTCGAAGTGGCGCCGTTGGTCAACATCAAGGGCAGCAACTTGCAATTTCTGACGTTCCACCACGTTTGGGCAACACGGAAAACAAGCTGGAGCGTGTGATTGGCTGGGCGAACCTTTCGCTGCTAAATTTGCTCCGGTACGAGAACATCACCCTCTTCCTCGATGGTACCTTCCGCTGCGTACCGGATAAATTTGCGCAGTGCGTGGTTGTCATGGTCTATGATCGAGGCACCAAGCTGTATATCCCCGTAATTTTCGTACCATGCGCTTCGAGAAACTACGACACGTACTGGAACCTGCTGCAATTTGATTCGACCGCATGCGGTGAGGCTCTTAAGCCCAAAGAAGTTGTGTGTGATTTCGAAGCAGCTCTCATTAATGCAACGAGCGACTGGTTTCCAGAGGCCTCCATTATAGGATGCTCATTTCACTTCAAGCAAGCTTGCAAGCGCCGAATATTTAAGTATCGGATATGTAAAGACCAAGTGAAGGTCGCCATGTTGCCTGGCATGCTGGACATGCTCACGGTGATCGAAAAAAATAGATCGAGAAGCAGGGCATCGCATGGGTAAAGAACGCTATTAAGGAGCGGTGTGAGAAATACAACATCATCTACACGAGCACCAAGTGGGCATCATTCCGGAAATACTTCGAGCGCACATGGCTGAAGTTGTTGCCACCGAACTTTTGGAGAGTTCATGGCTTTAGCAATGGCCTCGTCGCGCGCACCAACAACCCGCTCGAACGCTTTAACCGCGAACTAAATACTGCGTTCGAAACACCGCATCCATCACTACCACGATTTATTCAGACGGTGGAAGATATCTCACGTCGTCGTGTACAGCTTCGGGATGACATCAGTCGCGGACGAGCTAAGCCACCGCATCGTGTTGAACGCTACGAACGGCCTCCTCGAGTAAAATTTCCTGGTAGCGACAGTGAAGACGTGACTGCGGTAGTATAAAAATTGTCAATACAACGGATGACTTTGCGAATTGTCAATTGGTCTTGTACCAACAATGTGTGTAGGTCACAAGGATAGAACCCTAAGCCCGCTGCAGCGCGCACGCGGTGCCTCCGCTTGCTCGGCAGCTCACTGCTGGGTCCTGGGATTGACAGCCGCGTGCTACGCACACGGGTTGTCAACCCCAGGCGAGCATGACATCCGTCCCTCTGGTTCCGACCAATCATAGGCCAAAATTCCCCAATATACTTGCAAATTGTATGATAGACACGCTGTCGGAAGATTTGAACCGTTAAAGTTAATTTTTGTAAGGGACGCCTTAAGTACGTGTCGGAAAGACGCGGATATTCATCCAGATCGACCGCTCTTTCTACCCCTAAATAGGGCTCCCCACGCTATGGTGAACACGGTAGTGCATCATTCGAGCAAGGAGCGTGGGCATGGGGACTTTGTCGAGGTCGGATATGACTCGCTGGACAACCAGCGAGCGGCGGAGTTGGTGACGCACCCGAGCGCGGGCGCCATCTCGACGTTCGTGGGCACCACGCGCGACAATTTCCAAGGTTGGAGGCCGCTGCGTTGTGTGCGGGATTGCTGTACCTAGTGACAGTCTTCGTGTTGCTGCTGGGCAGGGAAGAAGGTGGTGCGGCTTGAGTACGAGGGCTACACGCCGATGGCCGTGTCGGAGTTGCGCAAGATCTGCGTCACGATTCGCGACAAGTGGCCGGAAGTAGTGGGCATCGCTCTGTTCCACCGGCTGGGGGTTGTGGAGGTGGCGGAGGCTAGCGTTGTTGTGGCTGTGAGCTCACCGCACCGACGGGAGGCGCTGGAGGCTTGCGCCTTTGCGATTGACACTCTGAAAGCCACGGTGCCGATCTGGAAGAGTGAACAGTACGAAGGGGATTCGAGGGTCTGGAAGGAGAATGCCGAGTGGAAGGATGGATCGACGGCGCGATCTTCTTGCTGTGGCAGCAAAAGAGTTATGGTCCCTGTGGAAAATAAATAAAGTCAAGAACTTTTCGTGGCATAGCTGCGTTCACGTCAGATGAGCAATGCAGTGAATATTCCACTGCAGTGTTGTTGTGAAATAGTACTTCGAAGTGGCTAAATGGCTTGAAGGAGCCACAGGTTCCCACTAATTTTAGCAATTGAAAGAAGCATCTTTACCGCGCGTGACTCGTCACCATGGGAGCTGTACGCGGAGTGGAGCCTCGGCGACTGGCGTTGCGCTACGAGCCTCCAGGAATTATCGTCGAGTACGTCTACCGGGGCGGCGCTGGAGGGCAGCTTTATCATCATGAAATTGACTTGAAAGATGAATTGTCGATAGGCTCAGGCAGGTTTAGTGTAAGTTCTATTGCAGCAAAAGCAATGTATTCTCCACGTTGATACCAACTGTGCTGGGAGTTAAATACTACCAGGAATATCGCATCGAAGCGCTCGTTCACGACATAATTAAGCAGCACGAAGACGTGGTCGGGGATAGCAAGGTGTCATCAACGCAGGTGGAGCACGCTGTGTGATGGTTTGCAGCTCAAACAAGTCTAGTAACGTCCATTTAACTGGCCGACATCCAGCTCGCCCGCTTGGTAAGGAAGCTCGTTGAGCACCAACAGGCCCCTTCTGCGTCGGCGTCCTCTCCAGCACCAATCTTACCGCAGGCGGATTATAACCGCGTGTCGGAGACGCAGCTAAAGCAAGTTAAACAAAAAATGGATCTGGTCTTTGAGCAGAACATTATCCGACCAGACCAAGAAGGCTACGAGTACGACAAGCAAGTCGAGTTCCAGACAGCGACTGAAGCCTCTGACTGGGACGACTGAAACCCAATGCTCTTGTGCATAACAGTCATTAAAATAAACTGGATAATAGCAGATTACAGTAACAGCGGTCGGGTGCGACTCGCTGGCAGCACGCTTCCTTCGCCTCCTTCGCTCACGCTACACGTGTGCTGTCCATCAACCGCCATTCGGTCGCGCTTCGTCTCCAGGCTCCCACGAGCGCGCTTACACGCCCTTCTTGCGCAGCTGGTGGAAGTGCACGAACTTGGACTTCCGCTTCTTGGTCTTCTTCTTGTCCTTCTTGGCCTTCTTGTTGGCCTCAGCCATGGTGGCGTCGGCCTCCTGGTTCAGCAGTGCGGCCTCGGCCTCGGCGGGGGTCTGCACCTTCACCACGCCCGTGATCTCGCTGCTGGCCACGGGCACCGATGATCCCATGAGCTTCTTGAGGCTCGCCACAGACTTGCCGGTGCCTGAAAACAATTAACACAAAAGTTAGACCGTTGCACGAGGCTCTGCAGGAAGTGCAGACAGCGCCCACGCACCCTGCGCGGCGATCGCCTTCTTGAGGTTCTCCTGGATCTTGGCCTCCTGCACGGCCTGGTGCGGCACGCCGATGCGCTTGCGCAGCTCCGTGCGGAACTTGCGCTTGATCTTGGAGCGCAGACTCTTGGCCATCGTGCGGGTCGGGGCTGGTCACGGACGCGTGCGGGCGTTCAGAGCAACTTCGGCGGTGAGTGCAGCGCCCAGCGACGCCCAACGGCTTTGGTGCCAGCGGCCAATCAACCCGGCGGAGCAGCTGATTGGACGATATTCGAGGTCGGTCGTCTGCGACGTGTGTAACATTCTCACACGTCACAGAAATTCGGAGCAGGAAGTCGCTGCCGGATCGTTGCCGCGCGGCGCAGGTGTTCGCTTTTAAACGTTAAAGTGCCTTCATTGAGGTTGAGTACGGGAGGCGTCGATACTCAACCGCAGAACGATCAATCCGGGGTACGCGTAGAGCGAGGAAAGGGAGCGCTACCCATTGGGACTATGCCGCGTAGCGTTTCCAACGCACTTTTCGTCCTTGTGTCGTCTGCAATTCTCTCATCCGTGCACTCTGACAATCTGACAAAGCCGCAAGCGCCGAGACTCCCGCACGCTCGCGTCCGAGCTTCGAGCTGGCAGTGAACACAGTCCATCTCGTCAAACCACTGCAGCCGCCCCGTCACATGCGCAGCCTCTACATCCTCCTACAGCATAAACCCACCAGATCTCACCATCCAGATCCCTCTGCCAACTTCAAACCGTGCCGCTCGTCTCTCCCGTCCGCGAATATTCCCCACCGCAGGTCGTTTTGATGCAGCGACTGATTAGATGCAAAAGGTCGCGTGCAAGTTCAATGTATCACACGGCCCAAAGGCCATTCGCCGACCTGCGCGCAGCCTGCCGCCATGCTCTCGCTCGCCCGCCGCGCAGCCTCCCGCGCCTCGCACGGCACGCGCCGCCTGTCGCTCGGCTGCTTCCCGGGCACCGACATGCCCTACGTGCCCGACGTGGTGTTCCGGGACCCGCGCGACGACGCCCCGATCCCGTGCTTCCGCAGTGCGTCGCAGCAGCATTTTAACTCTTGGTCCGTGCAAAAGCCGCTAAACTGCTGACGTTTTGCCGCCTTAATTGCAGTCCTGAACGAGGACGGAGACGTCGTGGAGGGGGCCACGGACCCGCAGCTGGGCCAGAGCCTCTGCACGCAGATCTACAGCCAGATGATCCGTCTCAACGTGAGCAACGTGCAACGTGCTGGGGGGAGGCCAATGACGCTGCAGAGCTGACGCGTGCGTGCTGCTGTGGCTGCAGACCATGGACAACATTTTCTACGACGCGCAGCGCCAGGGCCGCATCTCCTTCTACATGACGTCGTACGGCGAGGAGGCCATCTCGTTCGGCAGCGCGTCGGTGCTGCGGCTCAGCGACATGGTGTTCGCGCAGTACCGAGAGCCCGGCGTGCTCATGTGGCGCGGCTTCACGCTGCAGAACTTCGCGGACCAGTGCTTCAGCAACGTGGACGGACACGGCAAGGGTCGTCAGATGCCGGTGCACTACGGCTCCAAGAACCTCAACCACCAGACCATCTCGTCCCCCTTGGCGACGCAGCTGCCACAGGTACGAAGTGGTTGCCTGCAGCGGCAGCATTTGCGGTGGATTGACGAGCTTCGTGGTGCGGTGTTCTAGGCTGCGGGGGCCGCGTACGCGTTCAAGTTGGCCAAGGAAGACCGCATTGCGGTCTGCTATTTTGGCGAGGGCGCTGCCAGTGAGGGCGACTTCCACGCTGCGCTCAACTTTGCGTCTACGAAGGACTGCCCCATTCTTTTCTTCGTCCGCAACAACGGATTTGCCATTAGTACGCCCACGGCTGAGCAGTTCCGTGGAGATGGTATCGCATCCCGAGGCAATGGATACGGCATTCCTATCATGCGCGTGGACGGCAATGATTTCCTTGCGGTTCACGAGGCTACTCGCCGCGCACGTGAGTTTATTCTCAAGGAGAACCGCCCTGTGCTGATTGAGGCAATGTCCTACCGCCAAGGACACCACTCAACCTCGGACGATTCGACGCAGTACCGCGCTGTTGCTGAGATCAAGCACTGGAAGGAGACCTGCGATCCGATTGATCGAACAAAGCGCTATCTGTTGGTATGTAATATTGTATTTGTGTGTGATTGCGAGCTGGAGAAAAAAAATGTACCTGCTAACGTGGATGACTAATTCCAGAAACGCGGATGGCTCACGGAGGAGCAGGATCGCCACATGCAAGACAACGAACGCACCAATGTTCTTGCTGCGTTACAGCAAGCTGAAACCAAAGAGAGGCCACCGCTCGAGACGATGTTTGAAGACGTTTACGATGTCAAGACGCCGCATTTGCTCGTAAGTTGGGCTTTATATGTCAAAGGCAGGTGGGTTGGAAACTAACGCGAATTACTTACCATAATAGGAGCAAGAACGCGAGATGATGGAGCACGTGGCAAAGTATCCTGACTACTATACTGAAGCACACTAGATCAGCAAAATTTTGCACCTTCATACATCAATTTGCATTAAACATGCACGCCTTTTCGTTTCTGTAATTGAAGATCTTATACTACAACGAAGTGGTAGTAACATTTACTGTTCAGAAGTACTTCATTTCATTACGCTGGGCCAAGTTTTACTGTGAACTCTCCACTAGTTTCACGAAAGACTTTTGGTCGCATAGGCCAAGAAGAGAGTGACAACGTGGCAGTAGATAATTTGGATGAAGCTTCGGCCGCTTGCTTGACATCAAGGTAGAGTGATCGCAGTGCCATTTCGGCCAGCTCGCCCTCGTTTTCACCCTGTTTAGTGTTTCCTGATTTGCTTGTGTGCGGAGTTACGGTGAAGTAAACGTTTGGACTGCCCGAGCGTAGCCAAGTTATGGCATTACTCACAAGCTCCCCCCGGTAAACTTCATCTTCAAATACTCGTCGACAGTGCTCAACACGAACAGTGTGGTCAACAACCGTGTGTATGCCAGAAGTTCTAGCTGGTGATGATGATCCGTCATGTTGTTCGTCAATGGTTTGGTCGATTGAGTGCTGCTGCTCCAATTGGTGTCCACTTCCATTATTGGAGTCGTCCACCTCTACTAACTTTGCAAGCTCTGTTTGCAGCGAAATAGAGTTGTAACCTTGCGTGGTGATAGCATTAGCACAGAGATCGAGACTAGGGTCGGTGAGTTGTCGTTCAAGTGGCTTCAGCGTCAGGTTTTGCCACATTTCTTCGATTCGGTTAACACCATCCCATTTGGGAAAGATGTCATCGTGGTAATCAGTGGTAGACGATGGCGTGCATGTGGTTAGCTTGTAGCGCTCAGAAGATTGAACGTCAGTTGTTGCTTTGGTAAAAAGGGGTGGTGGCTCGTGCCTCGCTAGCATTTCTTCCATTGCGTCGAGTTCGTTGAGGTAGTTTGGTTTTTGGATCGTGATGTTTTCGTGGTTGCTCGTACCCTTTGTTTCAAGCTGCTTGGGCTCGATAGACTGAAAGGCAGAGGTTGATGCTTCTTGATTCCACGCAGAATAAGTTGAAGGGCTATGATGAAGAGAAGGGAGCTTTCCGGGATTGATTAACGCTTGATCGACGTGCTCATGATTCAACGATTTAGAATGGGCGGTTCTTCTGACATGTCTTGTGCTACAGTGAAGAGCTGTGGATGTTTCTACCGTCTCTATCCATTGTTGCCGGAGCATATGATATCTCCTGAGGCATGAACTACAGAGTGATTGGGGCTCGTAGAGTTGGCTACGGTCTCTCTTTGAAAGGCGGTGCTGCAAGTGAAATGATAAAGCTGAGTGGAATTCTGTGAAGCCTCCAGCTAAACTCATATCCTGCTGCTGAACAAAGTCGTCGTAAAATTCACAGCTCCGCAAAACCTTTTTAGTCATATACCCGCTCGGCTCTTTGTCAAGGTTAGTGCTAGAGGTGGTCTCACCAACTTGCTGGTTTTCAGGCTCCGATAAACCCTTTTCAGTGCAGTAGCGTCCAAAACAGCGCCATTTTTTCCACTGTGGAATAGGAACTATGCCAGCTCTGAGTTGGTTTGGCGCTGATAGAGTTCGTGAAAGACCTCTTGAGATCGATTTGCTCGCTGATGTCATGGCAGATAATGGACGAGTAGAAACGAGCGTAAATGCTTTAATCTGAAGTAACCACCAATTACCAGCCATGTCTTGAAGCAGATCTATCACTATTTCACTAAATCGAACTCGAAGAGTCTTTTCTAATGACATCGTGCACACAGACGTCAAAAGTCGTGGCTCATGCCACGCTTGATCGATGTTGCATCTGACAAGTTGGCTGTCTGAACTGCGTGAATACGTGATTGATGGCACATGGGCACCATCGGAGCAGTTCCCACCCGTAATGATCCAAACAGTCGACGAATTGTTTTGCCGTTTGCGAAACGCGCAGCGTGCTATCCATGCCTTTCGCTCAGTTGGAGGTGGCAAGCTCGTAGTGACTGCGTTATTTGATGCTCCCTTGAAAGGGATATACTTTTGAATAGCAAATAAGTCGGTGCCTATGTCAGGATTCGCGTCGTCAGAGTCTGTGTAGTTGATCCATAGCTCTTCCATTGCCTGACTGACATCCTGACGAGAACGTAGCAGTTGTGTATCGTTGCTTCGAGACTCAAAGTCCTCCGCACATTTCTTCACTGCACAAATTTCAGTTGACGCATTTGATACGATATCAAGCAGCATGCCGAGATGTTTTCGCCACTCGCAAGCATTTGAATATAAGCGGCAGTGTAAAACGATGGACGTATTTTTATAGGGTGTTGAAATCCCTTGTTCCTGCTCCTGGTTTTGCTCTTGGCAAAACAGAAGAGCAACACCCAGGCGTCTTTCAGTGCCACAGTGCCGGACTGGCACACGAAGTAGAATTGGAGCTACTAGGACAGGAAAGTCAGTCACCTCAGCTGAAATAACACCTTTATGAAGTCCGCTTGTGGGATATACTTTCTGCACAACGGATTCCACAAGCTGCTGGAAGAAAGCAAGACCAGGTCGCCAGGAAGGGTGCTGTGAATATTGAAATGATGAATAGTTAGCTTCATCCAGTAGTGCTTGGTGGCGCCGATTCTGTGAGTCGTGAAGCGCTTGCTTGTTTTCTGGAGTACGTAGTGACGATAACGCTGGAAGTTTGGCTCGCTCAAACTCAACCTGCACACGACACGGTCAATCAAGCGTTTTGGTGCCGCAGTGGTATATAAGTTTCCCTACCTTTTTCAGTGCTACATTTTTCATCGCGCTAGCTGCAGTATGCTTCTGTGCATGCTGCAGTCGTTGGCTTCGCCGTGCTTGACGTCCACCTCTGTGCTTCTTCTTGGGGTCGAGTTTCCGCAACAATTTCTCGGGTTTGTCATCATACAAGTCCTTTAGCCACGCGCGATACGCATCTTTCAGTTCCTCGCTCTGAAGTCTGGTAGTACTAACTCTAGAGGCTGCCGTCATGAGGAAATTAACTCTTCCTCAACAATGCTGTCAGGATTGCTGTCGCGACTTACACTATTTTTACAGAACGAATGCGATGTTGGGTCGGAATGAGATGCAAACCGAGCGTTCATATTGATGAGAGCTCTCGGTAACGATGGCAAGAAAGGGTTTCACCCTTCCACCCAGCTCACTAGTTTCTAGTTTCTCACAGCTGCCAGTCGTAGTTGTCGATCTGGAACTGCGTGAGCGACGTGATCACCTCGTCCGCCTTGCCGAACAGTCCGGCTCTCTGCGCCTCGTCCGTGTGGATACGCACGTCGGGGATGGCAATGCTGTGCATGCCCGCCGCATTTGCAGCAGTGTATCCGTTCACCGAGTCCTCGAACACGACGCAGTGCGGTGCCTGGTCGCCGTCCTCCCCCTCCTTGAGACCAAAGAGGCGCTGGCTGGCCGTGCGGAAGATGTCAGGCGCGGGCTTGCCGCGCTTGACCGCCGGGTCGTCGCCGCACACGATGGTGGCAAAATACGAGAAGAGCTTGGGGTGGTGTTTGATCTTGGCGTCCACGACGCTGCGGCTGTTGGATGTCGCCAGTGCGATGGGGATCCCGCGCGCGTGGAGCGCGGCGAGCAGCTCGACGCCGCCCGGCAGCTCCTCGACGCGGTCCGACATGTCGTGCATGCGCTGCGCCCACTGCGTGAACAGCTCGTCGGGCGTGATGTCCGCCTCGGTGAGACCGGCGGCCTCGATGGCCATGCGCGTCCACTCGGCGGCGGGGCGGCCCAGGATGGTCTTGTGCATGGGCATGGTGAACTCCTTGCCGAACTGGCGCACGACGCCGTCGATGGCCACGCGGCTCATCTCCTCCGTGTCCAGCAGTGTGCCGTCCATGTCGAAGATGGCGCCGCGCACCTGCGGCTTGGGCGGCGCTGCGCTGGCATCTGCACTGGTCATGGCGGTAGAGTCGACTGTCGCGGGAGGCTGCAAAAGGCAAAGTGACGTACGTCAGCGTCGTGACCGTTTCTGAAGATTGTCTCTTTTGGCGTGTCGGACGTGATTATGCATGGTATACAAAAACAAAGTGTACGGCGGGAATGATTGCGCCATTTGGTTTGAAGCCTTGCTGGTGGCGAGATTCACCTGGTTGTGGACTGTTGCTGCTGTGGGTGGTTGAGTGTGTAAATTATCCGTCGCGAAGGTTTCATTACTGAGGGAGAGCTGCTGGTAGAGAGGTGGCGAAAGGTCTTGTGGGCTTTCACTCGAGCTCCTCCTCGGGGATGTCCTGCCGCTCGGTCTCCGCTTCGCCGCTGTAAATGTGCTCGGCCATCTTCCAGATGTGCAGGATGTTGTCTTCGGCGACGGAGGCCACGACCCACGGCTCCATGGGGTGCCATGAGAAGTCCAGGACCTTGGACGTGTGGCCGGCGTGGATGAACAGCAGCTCCGGAGGGCCGTCCTTCGAGTCCTCGGCTTCTTGCTCTTCTCCGATCTACAGCACAAAGCGCAACATTTTGCACGAGTGAGCACCTCAATGGCCTATTGTGCGTCTGCACAGTTATGCAGAGGTCAGTTTACCTTGGTGAGATCCCAGATGTGCACACAGGAGTCGGCAGAGCAGGAACCAAGGACGCCATCGTTGTGAGGAGACCACTGAAGCTGATAGATCTCGTCTCCGTGGCCTTCCAGAGAGTGAAGCTTGGTCTTCAGGTTGCGCAAGTCCCACAAATTCACCGACTTGTCTGACGAGCCCGTTGCCACTAGGTACTCGCTAGATGGGCTGAAGGCCAGGCAGTTCACTTCGGCCGAATGGGCCAGCACGGTCGCAGCCGGCTTGTCATAGCTCTCTGAGCGCGTATCCCATCTGCGTTCATGACCGCAAAAACACACTTCAGGTTAGTGCACACCTCGTAGCAACGTCCTAGCAAACAACGTACAGGAGCATCTTCTTGTCATCGCCAACGGATCCGAAAATCTTCGGGTGATGCCTGTGCCACGCCACATCCTCGATCACATCGGTGTGGCCGGTGTACTTGTGCAGCGTCTGCACATTCTTGCCGGCATTAACAATATCCCACTCGCAAATGATAGCATCGTCCGAGCCGGAGACGAGGTGGAAGGGCTGGTGCGGATCCCAGCAGAGGCCGTAACCCTCCTTATCGTGACCCAGCAGACAGAAATCCGGGTCACAGCTCGAGTCCACAGGATCTGACGGGCGCTTGGAAATGTCGACCACGTGCACTTCCGCTTGAGGCGTCTTGGTAGCTACGAAAAACTCGTCGGACGGCATGCACCGAGCTCGATTCACCTCGCCGTCATGATTAACGCGAACGGAGATCTCCACTTTTCGCTGAATTGCACTGTTGTAGTCGCCAAGCTCTGATCCATGACAAGTACAAAACCAATTAATCAGCAGGCAATGCCTCACATCCAGGTATTCACCAACTCTTTCTTCCAACCTTGAGTATCTTCATTCAACTTCGGCGTGCCGCACGCCGTATCGTATGGCAGCCGCACATTGGCCTTCATCAACTGGTTTTGCTCTGCCCCCGACGTGTTGGTTCCCAGCAGGAGTTCGTGCTTGGAGAAGTCGCCATCTTTCAAGCTGCCAGTATACCAACCGTAGATTGAGAAGAATCTCATTAGCAACTTCACTACAGCACGAACAATTGTGATGTACTTGATCAAAGCAACGTACACTGAGGACAGCCACTGCACGGTGAGCGAGGGCCAGTCGAGCGAGTGGGTCACCACGAGGTCGTACAGGAACGGCGTGTTCTTCTTCCAGGCCCGGTACTCGTCGCTCTCCAGCCTCGTGTCTGGCTCCTCTTCCTCGTCCGCAGCGCCCTCGGCGTCACTGTGGGTGGCGCGCGGCTCCTCGTCCTCCATCGGGATGGGCTTGGGGTGCTCGGAGCCATCGTTCCGCTCGGACGGAGGGGAGGCGGACATGGCGTTTGGCTGGCTGCGGGGCAGCTATTCGTTGGCTAAAGAGACTCGGGGATTGGCAATTGGTTGTCGATTGTCGAGACTCCCGGCTTGGTGGTACGCCCTCCTTCGTGGTGGAGCTCTACCCCGGAGATTGCAATGGATTGAGATGAGAGTGAGCAAGGCGTTGGGTCTAGTACATTCATTAAGCAGTAATGAACCGCATTAGCAATTGCGGCGGAGCTGTATCAATAGCGTGGTCTTATGGGTGGGTCACTGGCCAGCTTACTCGAGATCTTCCTCGGCGACCTCGGCCTGCTCCGTCTCCTCGTCTTCCTCGTTGTAAATGTTCTCGGCCATCTGCCAGATCTGCAGGACGTTGTCCTCGGCCACGGACGCCACCACCCACGCGTCGTTCGGGTTCCAAGAGAAGTCCGAGATCTTGGAAGTGTGGCCGCCGTGAATGAACAGCAGCTCCGGAGGGCCGTCCTCCGCGTCTTCGGGCGATTGCTCGTCGCCGATCTGTCCCCAAAAGCACGATGCGTAGCATTAGCAAGAGCCCTAGCACGTATTTCCATCGAGTGAGTCCTTACCTTGCTGAGGTCCCACACGTGCAGGCGGCGGTCAGCTGAGCAGGAGCCCAGAATGGTCTCGTTGTGAGGAGACCACTGGATCTGGTAGACCTCGTCGTTGTGGCCCTCGAACGAGTGCAGCTTCGCCTTCATGTTACGCATATCCCACAGGTTCACGTGCTTGTCGGCTGAGCCCGTGGCCACAAGATACTCGCTGAACGGGCTGAAAGCAAGGCAGTTCACTTCGGCCGTGTGAGCGTACACGGTCGTCGCCGGCTTGTCGTAGCTCTCCGAGCGCATATCCCAGCTGCAACCGCCAATATTCAATTAGTACGATCAACTCACAACAACAGCAGTGATACCAGCTTACGTACATCAGAAGCTTCTTATCGTCGCCAACAGAGCCGAAGATCTTGGTGTGGTGCATGTGCCACGCCACATCCTCGATCACGTCGCTGTGGCCGCTGTACTTGTGTAGCGGCTGCACAGTCTTACCCGCATTACGAATATCCCACTCGCAGATGATAGCATCGTCCGAGCCGGAAATGAGGTGGAAGGGCTGGTGCGGGTCCCAGCAGAGGCCGTAGCCCTCCTTGGTGTGGCCCAGCAGACGGAAGTCCGGGTCGGAGCCCGAGTTCTCCTCCGGCTGCGACGGGCGCTTGGAGATGTCGAACACGTGCACCTCCGCGTGAGGCGTCTTGGTGGCCACGATCATCTCGTCGGACGGCATGTAGCGCGCGCGGTTCACCTCACCGTCGTGGTTGATGCGGATCTTGATGTCCACCTTGCCCGACACGCCGCCAAAGCCGCCGAGCTCCTGGCTCTCCTCGTCATACTTACGCGCGTCGATCTCCGTGTCCTCCAGCGGCAGCCGGACCTCGGCCACCATCAGGTGGTTCTGCTCGGCGCCCGACGTGTGCGTGCCCAGCAGCAGCTTGTGCACGGAGAAGTCGTCTCCCGCGGAGCTGTCCACGCCGTCAGTAAAAGCATCATAACTCGGTCAGTACCCGCCCAAATCTCCTCGTTCAAGCACCAAAATGTTGCAATTAACACGCATACACTGGTCACGTACGTGTGGGAGTTGGGCAGCCACTGCACGCTCAGCGACGGCCACTCGAGCGCGTGCGTCATCACCAGGTCGTACAGGAACGGCGTGTTCTTCTTCCAGATCTTGTACTCCTCGTTGATGAGCTTCTCCTGCATGGCGGCGTCGTTGACGGCGGCCGCGTCCACCGCGGGGGCGGGCGCAGCCGCGGGCTCGGCGTGCTCGGGGGCGTCGGCCATCGGTCTTGGGCTCGAATTAGGCGGGAAGCGTGAACTGCTTTTGGATGGCACGGCTCAAGTTGGCTCGAGTCGTGAACGAGCAACACGACGCTGCTTATTCACTTGGATTTGTATGTAGTTACCATTAACTGACTGTTGCAGAATTGGGTCTCTATTTATCAATTAACTGTTTTCTAACGGGTATGTTACCGTCGCCATGTCCGGTCCAAGATGGTCCAGAAATCGTTAAAGCAGTACACTTGCCAATCAACGAACTGAACAGGATCGGGATGAAGCGAGGTGTGTTGGAGAAGAAGAGCGCGACGCTGCTGCTGCTGCTCTATTGCTGACGCGCTGGTGCGGCTGTCACTGCAGACGTTCAATTGGCTGTGGTGGGGTCGCTGCTGCTGCTGGCGCTTGTCGGAGTGATCGTGGCGTCGACTGCGTACTCGACGCCATGGGGACTATTTGTCCGTAAGTGGGCAGGAGATTCGTACGCTGGAGTGTACGACTTGTGCAATGTGTTGACGCGGTATGGCGGTGCGTAGTGTTCCCGTATGTGTTGCTGCCGATGACCGCGGCGATATTTTCCCATTTGTCAGGGGGGAACGACATGAGGTGGGTCGTTGCCGTGGTGCGGTATCGATGAGGAGGTGTAAGGTTCACTTTTGTTGGTGGTGTTTTCTGTATGTGTACGCAGCGCGTGGACAAACTTTGGGTGCTTCTTTGAGGCCTTTTTGTGGGTTACTGCGGTCGCTATACCTTCCATCCTGTACCGAGTCGACGCGGTACGTCCTGTATGCAGTACCGGCGGTGTCTGTGGGCTGCAATTGTTTTGATAAACGATTGAGCGCGGGCGTTGATAATGGTTTTATCATGTGATTATGTCTGCGAGCAGATTAATGGTTCTCAACTGGGCTGGTTGTTGGCATCTGATGTACTTGTATTTGTGTCCTTCATGAGCCTGGCGTTAATCAACGCAGACTGAGCTTGCCGACCTGTTCAATATCTTCTCCACAAAATGTTGGTGAGGTTGCAACTTATGGTTTTGCCCTGCATCACTGTCGTATTCACATGGATCCAAGAACGCTCGTTGTTTTAGGATAAAGTGCCCTACATGTTTTCAACTGTTTTCTCATTTCGCGACAGTGGAAATCCACAGCTTTCATGAGTCGAACCAGTCAAAGTTATGATGCTATGCTCTGTATACCCTAGGATAACGAAAGCATGCCGCCGAGAAGCCACCTATGCTCAGATGGGCTGTAAGAGCAGCGCGCTGCGGCCAGCCCCGCCATTCAGTGACACCACTTGCAAGTGGCTTCGGGCCTGTCTCGGTGAGCCCATCGCGGCCGTTTTCATATCAGACCGTTCACGGGCTCCGTTACATGTCCGTTCCGGCGCCACCTTCGTTGCTGCTGCTCGGCAGTGCCGAGTCGGCACCTGCTGCACGTGAGCAAATGTTGGCGTGAGGTGCGGCGTTCACATCTGAGTCGCGTCGCGGTATCCGCCGGCGCTCTCGCCAATCGCCCTGGCAACCGCAGGACGGCATACCTGGATCGGTGCACCGAAACCAGCTCGCGCGGAGTGGTATGAGCAGATCGAGGCGCAGTTACTGCCACGACCCGCAGTTACAGTTCGCTGTGTTGGCAGCCCGCACACGGATGCATCCACGCATGCAGTTTGAATGCCCCAAAGTGTGCTGTTGCTTCCGGTAATCATGGTTGCAGGTGAGTGGGTTGGCATGAATTTGCTGCTTTATTAGGTTATGCGTAGTGTTTGCTATCCTACTTCTCCAAGCGATGAATTATGCGCATACTTCTCCCTCCACAGCGACGAAGTCGAGCACCCAGTAGTGCTTGTATCGTTTGGCCGCGTCGTACTTGTAGCCAGGCCCGATGAACGGGAGGTCACTGAAAATAACGGACTCTGAGTCCTCAGACCACAACGCGACCACCCTCTCGACGGAGTTGTAGCCTGCAGCCACGACCTCGCCCGAGGTGGACACGTTCATGCCCTGCGCTTCGGCTCGGTCGGATAACGTGGATCCATCCGAGCCAGTGGTGTCGACGAAATTGTTCTG
>BSXT01003440.1:0-20395 GCA_030267785.1 Phytophthora fragariaefolia
CAACGCCGACGTACCGGGTGGCCTTTAAGTGGCTTGAAGACTTTTATGGGGCTCTGAACGCCGGTAATGTTGTCGACTTCACGCAGCTTGAAGCGCCTTCTTTCCTAGGACTCTCGCAGGTGTCTTCCGTTGGCTCCGCACGACTTTCTCAGATGTCGTTTGCAGATTCGACGACCACATGCAAGCCCCGATTGGAACCATCTGCAACAACAGAAGTTAAAGATGACAGCAATGCAGATATTACAATAAACATGGAGGATGGCAGTCAGGACAAGCGCCATTCAAGCGGCAACCAGGAGCTGGCCATCGACCTGACGCCTAGTGTTGGCGCAACTGCGAATACTGGAGAAACTAATATCTGCGAGAGTCTACCAAATCCAACCAAAGTTACACCAAATACAACCGAAGTTGCAGAGGAAAAGGCGGCGCCGACTGTGGCGTGGACGTTCGCGCCTCGCCCGGTGGTCAAGGGCATGAGCAAAGCACAGTTGAAGTGAGAGAAGGGAAGAGAAGAACGTCGAGTCGCTCGAGCACTCGCTCAGCAATACCGCGAAGGGAAAATAGCGAAAGTGCCCAGGTTTAATGACGTTGCTGCACTTCTCGACGGACCATATAGCCTTTTCCACGCGGATTCAATGCTGCACGCTCTCGTCATGCCAACGGCCGAAGTAAGCAGTATTGTATCTGTGCGACCGTACAGCGTCGGTCAAGACGTTCCAACGATTAAGAAAATGCTGGTTCGAGACAAATTGGAAGAGGGCATCCAAGCTATCAAGATGTCGGAAGATATTGACTTGCTGGCGTACTGGCCAGACTACGGATACGCCACGTTCGACCAACTCGATGCAATGGCCAGTATCCATGAGGCGCGAAACAACTTTGATCTGGTCAAGCGAACGTTGGCGTGGCTGGAGTCTGTGGAGTGGAGGGTTGCTGACATTCGGGAGCCGTTCCAAGACACCAGCGGCATCCCAAAGGTACGCCGTATTCACCGAAAATATACCAAACACAGACCAAACGCTAACAAAATGTGCCTACTCTTGACGTAGTCGGAGTACAAGGGGTACGTGCAGACTCTCAACCTCGCCATCAACAAGATACCGGGCGAGATGGTTGCTGGAGCCCAGCTAATGGATTTTCGTCAAGATCTGTGGCTTCATACCACGTCCCTGTTGGTTTCACTCTTCGCGCTAAGAGCGGAACACCCTGATGTTGGCGTCGTCCACCCCAGCTTCCACCAGTTTGCATTACCAGAGCAGAAACGACGAGTCGCGGGAGGTTGTGGAGCTAGCGATCCAAAGTTCAAGCGGGTGGTGGGCGTTCTCAACACCGACCTGCATTGGGTTGCGTTCCTAATCGACAGAAAGAACAAGGTATGCTACATGTTTGACCCACTGCAATCTGATGCAAACTACAAGATCATCGAGAAAAGCGTGCGGCAAGCGGTCGAAGGGCTACTGGATGGTGGAAGCAAGCTGTTGTATGGGCGGATCAGTTGGTGCAAGCAGCAGGACTTCACCTCGTGTGGAATTTGGTGTTTGGCCGTTCTCGAGATGTTGATCACCGATTCGAAGTGGGACGACTGCCTTTACTGGGTGGTTCCTTACCTCCGCATGCGTTACCTCTACAAGGCGATAGCGTTTATTGAAAAGATGGCCATCATGGCGAATGAGTAGTGGTGGTGCTAGTGACAATAGGTTAACTTCAACTTCAACACATCTTGCGTTTTGGTCTGGACTATTTGTTTTGTAGTTTTTGGTATCTTTGGTCATTTCAAAAGTTCAGCTACCAAATTCTTACAAAACGTATTTTGAGGCAATGAAAAACCCTTAAGTCCCACATTTCCCAAATCTAGATTCGTCCTTCAAAGTTGTAGCCATAGTGATGTGTATCTTCGCACACTAAGCGAAGATAAAAATAAATTTACCCTAGATAATGGGTAACAGGTCTCCCATGTGTTTTCACGTCATCAGCTACTACCGAAGGAAGTCAGTTTATGGCCATCTAAATTCGGTAGCTCTAACATCGTCCCCGACAAGGCACTCTAACTCCAATATCACTTCGCAATTTACTTTCAAGCGCTTAACCAGCTACAACTTCCTATACCAGAAGAAGCAGGTTCTTAGAAATGACAAAGTAGTTAAATGTTAACGAATTGATCAAAATGTGATTTTCTTATGGTAAATTTCCTACCCAGATTACTCATTGTCGAGATACTTGCTAGTCACATCGTCATTGTCTAGACTAGTGTCATCATAGCTTCCAGAATATTTCCACACCGTTTCGTCGCTGTAGTTCGCAAAGAGTTGGGTGCAGTTGCGCATTTTGACGGGTGTTGCGACAAGCTTGGCCTCGAATGCTGTCGAGTCCATCTGCGGAGCGTTAACCTCGAACTCCTGGTCTTCCAAATAGCAGCAAACAAAGTCGTGGAAATGGTTGTAGGCAGCAATTCGCTCCTCTGTAGTCATCTTAGTTGTGCGCTTGGACGTGCCAAAGATCAGTTCGCGAACCTGAGCGGGGGAGCTCAGACACAAGTCACGAGAAGAGAAGACCGGACGGTATTGCTTCGGAATTTTGCACGCCTTCAGAGGTTTGATCGGATCGACCGTAAGCGCAACACTGGAGTTACTCGAGTTGCTTGCCGTATTAATCGCCCCTGCAGTATCAACGAGCGAGTTGACGAGCGGCGTTACAATATAGATCGGGTCATCAATGGCATGAAGAAACATCAGGACCGACATCAAAACATTTGAGATGACGTTGCTCATTCCACCAAATACAGCTTCGACACCAGCCATGAGACCGCCGATTACGGCAAACCCAGCACTGACCGTGAGCACAGTCTCAGCTGTGAACTCGGCAGGGTGATGCGTAATGTGAAGCAGTAAACCGCCGCCCATGTTCTCCGCCGTCTCCTTGGGATCCTCTTTGAAAAGCGTCCATAGTGACTTTACGTTCTTACCGAATGTCTTGAAAAAGCTTGTGACTTGACGAATTCCGACCAGAGGGTCACGGAGAGTGTTGACAATCCACTTGACCGCGTTCGCAATGTCTTGCGCCAAGTCGATGACTGTGTTTGCCGTGTAGTCGACAACACCCTTGATCGCGTTTTTGATCCTCTGCTTCAACGGCAGTCGCTTGTTCATTTCCTTCTTCTGTTTGTGCTCGATCTTGAAGTAGTCCCACAGAGTGTTGTTGGGGTGGCTCAGCAAGTAAGCAGACATGGCAGCGTCTGCAGCATTGGCCTTGAGCTCCTCATCAGAGAGATTTTCCTGCTCTTCGGTGAATTCAACCGCAACAGGGCAGACGTTATATACATCGCTGGTGCTACCACTCGAGGAAAACATTTCGACAGCGTTTGAAGACCCTCCAGAAGAGTCTGAATCGCTCTGCGCCGCGCAGACGCATGCCAACAGGAGGATGATGAGAGTAGTGTGCCACATGAGACTGAAGGAGAAAAAGTGGTTGTGGTCGAAGTGCACAGACCGCGGCAGTCTTTGTGTGGCTGCCACAGCTCCGGTCAATTGGAGGACACAGAACATGAATGTCCAATGTTGGAGCAACGGAGTCATTAAATCTGATCGCGAATATCGCCTGTCACAGCAGAACTAGGTCTCCATCCACCAACATTTAGTTGGCGCGTGCCTTGAAGGCCTAGGCGCCGTGTACCGCGATCTTAGGATGGGACCCCCGGCTCAACTGTGAACAGTGTAATGCACCGTGCTTGCTTCAAACCAGTTGTTTGCGTAGTAGTGTGTGCACCGACGAAAACAATGGTGTCGAGGCGGTATGTAAGCGCTGTATACCTGTACATGTACATGTACTACGTATTAGTCTCGCGTACTTAAAATGGACACGGCAGCGATAGTAAAGAAGGCTCACCCGATTCTCTCGGATTAAAGAAACTTCTTAATCCAGTCATTGGGGGAGGTCAAGAAGTGGATGATGAGCTCCCTGCGTGTGTGCTCAATTGAACGATTAGGACGGATGTTACATGTATAATCTGGTGGGCCACCAATGGGTGTGGCTTGCGCTCTGATTGGGGCAAGGCACGCCTCGACGCGGGTGTTCGGTGTATTACTCGCTCCATTGCAGCGATTTGCGGGTGGGAAAGATACATTTCTGCAGCGAACAGAAAAAGTTTGCGAACCGTCTCAAATAAATTGGGGGACCGGCTCACGAAGGGCTTATGCATAAAAGGTGTCTCTTCAGTGAAGCTAATTGATGTAATAAAAGAATGACTGATACCCTGGACAAACATTAAGTGGATCAGCTAAGGCGACATGATTGCCGCCCTTCGACCAGCGCTCGACCGAAAGACCTGAAGCCAACGATGCCGATGAGACCAACGACGCCGAGCCCTTGACAAGAATTATGCTCATTTCACAATGATTTTTATGTATTCGTGCTTCGGCAACTATTAAAGTCCGAATTACGGCTTTGGCAACTATCTTTAATAGTTACCGAGGCCTGAATGACCGTAACTCGGGGTTTTATTGCAAAGATGACGTTCTGGGGTTATACACTGACCCTGACTAATTATGGCTTTTGATTGTTGTTGGAGAAAACATAATGTTTGACAAGCTCCTGAGTTCAATATTTGGGTTATCTAAAACCTGAGACCATAATTGGCTTAAGCTCGACGAGATCTGTCTAAATCTGCTGTCTTTGTCAAGTTTTCAGCCGTTTTGAAAAAAGTCGTTGTCGGTGGTGTCATGAAAAAGTACGAAAGCATGACTATTTTCGAAGCACGACCAATTAGAGTGAAGGGTGTAACGTATAACCTCTCCCTCCATCAGGGTTATATCCCAGGATTGGCACTATTCAAGGGACATATATGACAAAACCGAGATAGGACAGTGAGAAAATTATTAGACCGACAAAGAACAAGCCTTAAACTTGATTCAGCTCCCTCACTCAAACACTATCAAGCTCCGCATCTGAGAAGCCGATCTCAATGCCTCCCCCGCTGTTGTCGTCAGCCCCTGCAATCACAAGATGTTGAAAGAGGAGAACGCACCCTGCGTAACACATGATAGACGTTTCTCTGAGTCGTTTGGCTCAACGATACTAGGGTACTGTTTGAGGGGCCTTCATGTCGGGGACGGGTTGCTATTTACTACTGAGATGCTCTCTTTCGGTGGTTTCTGGTTGAGGGAAGGGCTTGTGAAACAGGTTTTACCGAATGGCACACCGCTTGAAACTCTAACTCTCGAACTTTCTAACTATACCCCATTCTATCCCAGCCTTTGCATTGCCCTATATACATGTACCTAACAGTCTGTTTGACGTACTAAATAGACTTTTGTCGTCGATTTGGGCAGTGCTAACGTTTCTTTGTTAGAGCTTTACTAATGATCACCGAAAGAGACTTATTGTATAGCCTTGCTCGGCTACTTATCAGAGCTCAGATTAGATCACATTCTGCGAGATGGAAGTCCTTGTATTTTCTTTCCTCGCTGCTATCCACTAAATGGAGATAATGTTAAGTTAGACTGTTGACGCCCTTTTGAATGCCGCCCGTAGAATCGATATACTACTAATAGTTTGGGGCGCCCCAAAACCATATACATGTATTGCTACCCGTAGATATCGGTATCCCCGTTCGGCGCACTCGATTCCTTCTGCTCTGCTGTCATTCCACCCTACTTGTGATATTTCGGCTGGTGGTACATGGGGGCTTATCGCTACGCCCCTATCCCAGAAGTATGATTGTGATAGAGCAACTTCATCAGTGTTGCTATTCTGCCGCCAGAACCAGAAATTAGTCGTGGAAGATAGCGAAGCGCTTCCACCACTGCTGCTACCAAATTTAGTGAGGGGCTTTTCAATACCAAACCTAACTCCTGATTTCGCCTGGAGACAAGCTGTAACCAAACACACTACGGTACGGGCGTGCTGAGCAGCACGACCGCTTCGAAGACACGCGATGCCAAGTACAAGCCAGGCATGATTATCCGTGAGCTTCAACCCGATAAGCTGCATCTATCAATCCGGCAACGATTTTTACTCCAAGGCTAAGAATTATTTCGATGCAGAGCTTGCTCAACTGAAGTCGATGTTTGCCGAGCCTCCTGTAACGTCACTCGCTCTAGGTTCCAAACGATTCGCAAGCGGTCAAAGTTCGTTGCCTGTAACGAGAAAGTCCGCCGTGCCTCCAAAGTGGGAATTCTCCGTAGTGTTCAACCTGTCCAGGTAGCGGTGTTGGTGGAAGTACACTCAAACAAAACCAAAGTAAAGGGTAATAGAATAGCAGCACTGGTGAAGATGCTTTCAGGGCGTCAAAATATTGGAAATAAATGAAAGCGACAATTCCTCTGTATTATCTGGAACCGATCGGCGGGTTGATCGCGTCCAGTAGGTGGTTGTTGGTGACAGGATGGATCCAGTCTCTGCAGTCATTCTATTTAGAGTGCATCTGTGTCAAGGGGCTATCCTTACGTCTGTCAAGCTCGCTGCAGAGAAAATATTGTGGCGGTGGGCATGATCTTTGGCATGTTTATCACGGTTTCGAATCTCACGCTCTTCAACTTCTCTGGTGTAGGAAGGATGTTTAGCGCTCTTGTATGAAACGTTAAGCTAGTTGTCGAACGCATGATCTCTATAAATGCGTTCCTTTCTTGAAGCACCAGTCGTATCGGATACACTCAGGTTAAGATGGAACCCTCGAAAGACTAGTATTTTTTGGCTATGTACCACCTCATAATATGATTTAATCTTAGGCTCGCTCAAAAATCCTTGAAATAGTACAGGAGTCCCCGCCTAATCTGGACCTGAGTTTACGCATGTACCCGCCAGAGATAGTACAAGATTCAAGTCGGGATTTGCTCTCTCGCTGGTGCAGAGACAGATCATGTACTGATGTAGCATTGATCAAAGGGAAATAGCCGACCCATCAAGCATTCATGAGTTGCTCGGCAAATAGAAGGCTGAAAATAATAACCTAGACCGCTATATTGCTGGATTGCGGTAGTAGTATATCTCCATTTATACAGTTTTTGCTGGGCGAAGACGGAGCTACGAAGTATACCATTAGCCGTTGCTGGTTGCATTCTGGTATTACTACGTCGGTGTCGTGAACCCATTATCTGCACATCAATGTATTAATTCAGTACAGTCAGCATCTATGCAAAACCTTTCCAGATCACGCAACCTCTCAGTGTTTATTGGTCCCACCTTTCCAGATTAGGCGGGGATTCCTGTAGTGGCAAAATAGCCAGGATAGGATTCAATACTAAGTCACTAGTACTGACATCAACCCACCCAGCGGGTGGTTGGTGTATATGTGGCTTATCTCTCTCATATTGTCAGATGCACGACACTGTCACATGATACCAAGAGAAAATTTCTCTTGGACAGGGTATAGTCTCCTCGTTACAGTATGGGGGTTATCGAAATGGGATATACTCTTGGTTATTCCCCTCTCCGGTCTTCGCAAATTCGTCCCATCTTACAGTATGAGAGAGATAAGCCACCTATACCCTCACCAACCACCCGCTGGGTGGATTGATGTCAGTACTAGTGACTTAATAGTGAATCCTATCCTGGCTATTTTGCCCCTACTATTTCAAGGATTTTTGAGCGAGCCTAAGATTTCTCTTGGACAGGGTGTAGCCCCCCTCATTACACTATGGGGGTTATCGAAACGGGATATACTAATGGTTATTCCCCTCTCCGGCCTTTGCGCAAATTCGTCCCACGGTGGGGATCGATCCACTGACCTCCCGGTCCCAGCGTCAGGGTGTGACCACTGGCCCACTGGGATCGGTTCTTACAGTATGAGAGCGCACGGCAAGTGTGTGTCATCTAGTACATCTTATTACGACTTATGAAAATGCAAAACGTCCTCGCAACGAGGCTGGGAAGACCAAAAGTCGTCGCCAGCGCTGAGGCGAGTCTCTACATACAGTGTGGCTATCCTATCTATTTCAATCTCCGCGTAGCAGCTTACGTCGTGAGGTACTGGTCCAAAGACTCACCAGAGATGTCCTCGATCTGCTTGATGACACGGTGGCACGTCCTCTCCACCTCGTCGTTAGTGTCCTCCATCAGTTCAGCGAGGAACGGGATGCTCTCCGGAAGCATTGCCAGGAACTCATCACCGATCACCTGATAGCACTTTTCCACAGTAACCAGTGCCGCTAGACGCACAGCAGCATTATCACCGCGAGACTTCATCAGCACAGCGTAGTGCAGCGGCTTCCACAAGAGGTCGCTCTTGGCGGCCCACGCCAGGTTCGCCAAGCACGGTGCCACGGTTTCCAACACAAACTCACGCATCGAGCTGTCGTATTGGAGCACGTCCAGAACGTCCACCAGCGGTGCGAGCACTGTGTCGAAGCGGTCTTTCTCCATGAATCCATCCGTGTCGTGCACAAAGCAGCCGTCCAAAGCGCGCACCACGGTGCTTAACAGCAACGTCTTCATATCACGATCAGCCTTGGCATCGACAGTAGATGCGGAGGCACCCAGTTTAGCCTTTTTCGTAGGCGGTTCTTCCTCACTAGCAAAGAAATCGTCATCGTCATCATCACTGTCGCTCTCCTCCGACGACCGCGGGGGCTTCTGCATCAAAGCCTTTCGGCTTTCACGAAGTGCCGTTGTCAGAAATTCCAGCACGTGTGCGTAGTAAGGCACAAAGATTCCGCGCAGACGCTCCGACAACTTCACAACCAATTTAAAGAAAGCTATGCGACGCGAAACATCACCAGACTTGCCCGAAGATCCAATTTGCGTTTGCGCCCACTCAGACAACTTCAGGAACAGAGGCTTCAGCTGCTTTTCGCTCAGCTTCAATATAAACTGCACCAAGCACTCTAGCAACTCGTCCTCAACGTCATCCAAGTCTTGCAACTTCGAGGCATGCACACGGCGCGCATCCAAAGCAGTGACGAAAAAGCGAGCAAACGAGGGCAGGTGTTTGCGGATAGCAGGTAAATTTAAGTCGTTCACTACTGTGCCCACCACCGAGAACAAGCGAGTCACGCTAGCGTCACTTTGAAGTGTCAGTACGTGTTCATATGCTCCAAACAGTGTTGGAAGCAGCTGCCGCAATTCAACATGGTTGCTTAGGTTTAAAAAGCAGCAGTCAACCGACATCAGCACTTGTACGTTGGAAGGAGCAGTAGACAGCACTGCCGGTGTCAGTAGCGCACGTACAACAGCAGGTAAGTAAGGCCCCAGAAACTGCGGAATCTTGTCCGTGAACACCTCCAATGCAGCCAATAGGCACTGTAAAACTGATTTCGTGCCGCTAACTTCGCTGGATGACGAGCAATACTGAATTCCATTTAGCAGTCTTGGGAAAAACTTCGGTAGGAGAGGGAACACAACCGGGCCTACCGCGCGACATATTGAAGATAGACACACGAAAGCGCAACCAAATAGGTGCAGCGACATTGGAGATACGCTTACGACATCTTGGTCCACGTACTTCACTACGGTGGGGAGGATCTGCTGAAAACGTTTGGGGTGGCCTTCAGCAAAGTTTCGGGCCAATATGTCTACGCTTAGCAATGCCGTCTGAATGTTCACGCTGTTCTCAGAGCCTTCGGCATTCTGTAGTATAGTGTCCAGTTCGTCCAGCATGTCAATAAAGAGCAAAGCCTCACCGGAAGAAAGAGAATTCCGTTCCTCTTGCAGGCGTTCGTTAAACAGCTGCATCGCCTTTTTGCGCACCAAACTGTTGTCGTGGTGCAAAAGCTCGCCAATTACAGCAACAAAGCCGGGCGTAGACAAAAGCTGTTGAAGCGCACCAAGGATCTCGATTGACTCAGTAGCAAGCATATCCCAAAAGCCACTATCATCATCGTGCACAGACTGTTCTCGCGCAACGCGGCGGAAGTACAGTAAAACAAGCTGCGCTAGCATCAAATAGTTGTGCTGTAGGAGTTCTCCTTCTTCTTCATCATTGTCGGCCAGATTACGCTCACTCTCGTAGCTCAAGATCTTGCGGTGCAGCTCACGGGCACGAAGGTGCTCAGTCACGAACTTGACAAGAATTGAGTTCAATTGACGAGAGAGGCTATTCGATAAAACCAACTGTTCATTTAGCACGAAGCGTTCATACTCCACATCATCGTCGTCATCCTCCATGTCATCGGTATCAGTGTCCGCCTCTTCAACCACATGAGGAAGCAGGTCACGCGCCATGCGAAGTATCAACACCAACGACGACACCTGTTCGGAACAATCAAAGCTATAACACAAATTGTGTGCAAACTGAACTCGTTCACGTTGAGCGTCCATGTCTTTCACAACAGCAGCATGCTGTAGTAGTTCCACAACACAATATGGCAGTAATTCAGTTCCAAGTGCCGTCACTACGACCTCAAACAAAGCTACGCGCTTGTTTTTGGGGATCTGGTTAAATGCGCTAACAAACAGACCAATGAACCGCTGCGGCGTTATCAAAGCATCGGTTTGTTGGATCTTGGCCTCCACAATGTGAGGCACCACAGCCTTGATGATCGTCTCAAGCACGTGGAAAGAGTATTCGTCTTCGTGGCGAATAGAACCGGCGCCAACAAAACTGAGGATTTTATCCAGCGACGCCAAAACGCTGGATGGATGCAAGTTTACCAAAGAGCTGATGAACAGCAGCGCCTCGTTACGCGTTTGAGGGGATGAGGTACGAGCCAAGCAAATCAAAGTGTGCTGCACAAGCAGTTCGGGTTTCAGATCCGTACCCACGTACTTCGTAGTCTTCAAAGAACCCCCATTCGCTTCGTTTGAAGACGAGGAGCTGACCTCACAAACACGACGCAAACAGCTGAACAACACTTGCAAGATGTACTCAGAGACGGCACTCTCATGCTCTGGGTCACAAAACAGAGTAAGAACGTCGCAAAGAGTTGTCAACAGGAGGTTGGTATCGGCAGCCGGTTCCTCATAGCTTAGTGAGTTATCCACCTTGATGGCTAGCACCTCAAGGACGCAGCTTAACTCCGAAAAATCAACCGTAGATTCAAGTTGGTGCTGGAGCAGTCGTACGAAAGTGATAAGGGAGATGGGCAGAGCGTTGAGGCATTGAATCAATTTCGAAGCAACAGCTTCTTCTGAGGCTACCAACAGACGGAGAAGCTTGTCAACCATTACGTTGCGAGACACACCATCGATAGACTGATAAAATTTAGAAGAGAGGTTGCTCACAACAAAGAGCTGCAGAGGTTGCAAATTTGTAACCGCTTCCTTGTCACAACGCAAAGTAGCAAGAACAGCATCCAGGAATGCCTTCGGAACTGTTGCCTTTCCTTGTTTTGACGCCGTAATAGCAACAGCAGGGTCCAAGTAGTGTGCCAAAAATTCAGTCAGCACCTTGGCAATTTCACCAACAGCTCCAGAGGTTGAACAACCAGCAAGCGATTGCTGAAAGAAATCCACAGATTGAAGCCAGAAGTATTGATTCTGAACGGGTTTAAGCAATTCGAGAAGTTTAACAGCAATGCACATCTCATCAGTGCTAGCAGAGGTCACAAAGTTGATCAACAACTGATTGAAAGCGGAGCTGTCGTCTTGAGCGCTGTAGGTTCCACAAAGTGTAATCACAGAGTTTGCATCCATCGCCATGTCTTGCTTGGCTTGAAGCAAAAAGTTAGACGCGTTCTGAAGCACCAACAGATCCTTTGAGCTGGATTTACGAACTGAATCGCTACAAGACAGGATCCAACGATCAAGACAGCTAGCCGCAGCTTGTCGAACCACCTTACTTGAATCTGAAAGTGCGACAATAACAACCGGGATAGCATTCACAAGTTGATGAAGGTCTTCGTCGGATTCCGAGTACGAAAAGCCTTCGAGCACAGCAGAAATGATATCCAATGATCGAGATTTTGCCATGACGCCTAATACATCAGTAGAAGAAACAGGTCTCGTGACAATACGGGCCATGGTTGGCAACAACTGGGTTTTCAGGTCCGCGTGAAACAGCTCCAGCAAGCACTCTTGAATACGAATAAATACGGGGGTAGGAGACTGAAGCAAAGTAGCCACGCTCGTATCGAAATCGTAACGAGAAACATAATAGAGATCGTGAATCACCTCTGACAGCTTCGAAGCAACATGTACAGCTTGTACAGTCAGCTCCTCAGACGGTCTTTCTTCACATAGCCCCACGAACTCTCTTTGAAGAACGAATCGAAACGACTGGTCCAGTGAAACTTGCTGCTCCTTCAACTTTTTCGTCTTGGATTTCTTGGAAGCTATCTGATAACGGGTGGTAGATAGAACTTCAATGAGAAAACCTGTCAATGAAGTTTCGTTGAACTCAGATGTCATGGACCACTGGAGACAGAACGGCAGCAAGCCGGAAACATCTGCTGCTAGCGTACGACCAAAGTGCTCAGCCAAGTCAGTAACTGTTTTATCGCTCTTCTTTCCTGTCTTGGACGCACATACACCGAAGGGGTGGTCAAGCGCCGAGATCCAGGTCCATACCGTATCGACAGAAACGGTAGCTTTTTTGTTTCTCTTTTGGCTATCCAGAATTGAAATGAACAATATCAACAATTTCTCGTCAATATTCCCAGTTGAAACCGCCTTGCGGAAGTTCTTCAGAACAAAATCAGCGATTGCCTCAACCACAGTCGACTCGCCACGAGAAAGCCACTTGCGCATCGCTTCAACGATCGAAGTTAATATTTTCTTCTTGGAATTCAAGCGGATCGTAAGATCGCCCAGCGAACTGGAAATCATAAAGGCTGTAATGCGCTTACTGTCGTCAAGAAGGCGTCGGAGAAGAATGTCTCCATTCGTAAGAACCTGGTCGTTACTGTTCTCAGTGGCCTCAGTATTGGCATCGTTCATCTTCGCGAGCGATACTAACGCTTGGTATCGGATGTGCTCTGTCGGGTGGTCCAACGCCAGAGCCAAAGATGTGTTTGCGTCCGTGTTTGAAGGCACGAAATGGGCCGAGTTGGCGACGTTCTCAAATGTCTTCGTAAGGAACTCGTTCAGCTTCTGGTCATGGTTAGATGTCTTCGTTTGTTTGGCCAACAGTCCACTAATCACTGCGTCCACCTTGGTTGCGTTCTTCTTGCTAAGAGCAATCAGGGCCTGTGAAATCGCCTGTACCCGCTGGTTGTCAAGAGTAAATGCCTGCTCTTGAGCATGGTCCAGCATGGCTTCCACCAGCTCGTCTGTGTAATCATCGACCACCGAAACACTCTCGATCAGCGCGGAAAGTAGGCGGTAGTAGTCATCGTCCGTAGACTTCATATGTTGAGTCAAAAAAATCGTCAGCACCTGGACAAACTTGGCCGACTCGTAGTTGGCAGTGGCGTCACGCATGAAGTCGGCGGCGTTCTCCATGTGCACGAGGTACTTGCCGGCACTGCTCGACAGCCGGAACGAGGGCTGCGTCTGCGCGAGAAAAATGACGCACAGCAACGCGTTCATCGGCGCGCCAGCCTGCGCGTACTTGACGAGCGACTTGACCAGCGCGTCCACGACCTTGTCCGTCAGCGTGGCCTTGGACGCGAGCTTCGTGACGATCATGTAGGCCGAGGACTGCAGCTCCGGGAAGGCGTCGCTCTTGAGCGCCGCGAGCAGCTGCGGGATGAGCCAGCGCAGCATTTGCTCCGTGACCTTGCCCTGCTCGAGCAGCTGCAGCACCACGAGCGTGTAGAGCGACGTGAGCTTGGGGTTGCTGGCGCCGATGCGCGTGGCGGCCTGGAAGACGAACTCGATGACGGACGGCTCGTCGGCGGCGCGCTGCACGAGCGCGGCGCGCAGCAGCGGCGTGCCGTGCGTCTTGACCGGCAGCAGGAACTCCCAGCGCGTGGCGCGGATGTGCAGGATGCGCACCATGCGCACGAACCACGACGACTCGTGGTAGGCCACGATGGCGGCCATGACGGCGTCCACGTTGTAGCGGTGCACCTCGTAGCGGCGCACGAGGAACTCGAGCACCTTGTGCGCGGCGCCCAGCAGGAAGTAGGCGCTGAGCGCGTCCAGCACCTTGTGCAGCGCGGCGTCCAGCTCCTTCTCGTCCGCCTTGGCGCTCTGCGCGCGGTGGAAGTGCAGCCGCTGGCGGCTGAAGAGCTTGGCCACGCCCGCGTCCGCGTCCAGCGCCTCGAAGCGCGCGTCCAGCTGCTTGAGCTCCAGCAGCCCGTTCCACGCCAAGTTGTACACGGTCTCGTCGTCCAGGCGCGCGGCCTCGCGCTGGTCGTACAGGAACGTGTCGGTGAGGCGCTTGCTGCCGGCGCCGGCCTCGCGCAGCTGCTGCAGCTGCGCCGCGAGCGCGCTGCCGCTGCCACTGCTCATGGCTCGAGAGTGATGGTCAGTGCGCACTCGGCGGCCTCTTCGATACTGGCGGGCTCGTGTCGTTTCGCGCCGAGACTTTTCACTTGCGCTCTGTATGCCGCGCGGTGTGACTGGGCGAATGACTGGCGAAGAGCGCAGGAGCCCAGTTGGAGGCGCCAGGGCCCAGTTTTTGGGCCCCCCGTCCAAGGAAATGGGGCCGTCGTGGTCATTTGGGCTAGGGCTGCGGGAACTGGTTGAAGTTCCACGGCGCGGTTTGACAGCCAACCTTCATCCTCATTATCGGAGCTGCGTCCCGGGGGCGAATGAAGGTGCCGGCGACGCGCGGACGCCGCGTCATGGCGGCGGGCAGGAAACTCGCCAGGGCCATGGGGTCGGCCGCGTCGGAGACCGCGGGCTACCCGCGCTTCGTGAAGATCGTGGAGGTGGGGCCGCGCGACGGCCTGCAGAACGAGAAGACGCTCGTGTCCACGCAGGACAAGATCAAGTTCATCAACCTGCTGTCCGAGACGGGGCTGCCGGCCATTGAGGCAACGTCGTTCGTGTCGCCCAAGTGGGTGCCGCAGGTGCGCGCCGGGGAGGAACCTGGGGAGAGGGTTTGTGGGCTCTGACGGAGTGGTGGGGTGCTGCTGTAGATGGCCGACAACGCGGACGTGCTGAAGGGCATCGCCCGCAGGGACGGCGTGTCATACCCCGTTTTGACGCCGAATATTAAGGTGCTGTTGAGGGGTCTATGACTGGGTTAAGACGGGAGCTTGACATGGGAAATGCGTGCAGGGTTTCGATAGTGCCGTGGAGGCTGGAGCCAAGGAGGTGGCCATCTTTGGAGCGGCGTCCGAGGCTTTCAGTCAGAAGAACATCAACTGCTCGATCCAGGAGAGCTTGGAGCGCTTCCGACCTGTCTGTGAAAAGGCCAGCGGGCTTGGGATCCGTGTTCGTGGGTGAGATGATCTGTGCACTGAACAGCGTCGACGTGAATATCGTGTTGATAACGTGTTCGTTGAATTACAGCTACGTGTCATGCGTACTGGGCTGTCCGTACCAAGGTCCCGTTGAGCCCTCTATCGTCGCAGAGGTTGCGCTGAAGATGCTGGAGATAGGCTGCTACGAGGTGTCCTTGGGCGACACCATTGGTGTTGGCAACCCGGGTGAGCTCATTGTCCACTCCAATTGAAGTTGGCTAGACAAATAACTAACTCCGGTTCCATGTATCACCGCCAGCATCTACACTGGCTATGCTGAAAGCTACGAAGCAGGTCGTCCCGGTCGAGCGTCTCGCTGTGCACTTCCACAATACATACGGACAGGCGCTGTCGAACATCCTCATCGCGCTGCAGGTACGTCCTATCCTTCGTCTCATTCAACTAGCACCGCCACTGACTCATGGTGTTATCCTCTGCAGGAGGGCGTGGCCGTGGTGGACAGCTCCGTCGCCGGTCTCGGCGGCTGCCCGTACGCGAGCGGCGCCTCCGGCAACGTGGCGACCGAGGACGTGCTGTACATGGTGCACGGCCTGGGCATCCAGACTGGCGTGGACCTGCACAAGGTGATGGCTGCAGGCGAGTTCATCACGAACCTACTAGGGCACTCGACCCACTCGAAGGTGGCGCAGGCCCTCGGTCCAAAGGCCAGGAACGCCAGCCGGCTCTAGCTAGCAGCATGACCAGCACCAGTAATCACTTCAATTTCATCCAATCGAAATGCGTAAAATCAGTATCCCACCAATCAGAAGCCTCCATTTCCCATTTCCGCGCTGAGCATGGGCAGCTCCAGCTCCAAGAACAAGGCGCCGCCGACCTCGAGCAGCGCGTCCACCGCAGCGAGCCATGCACGCGCGCAGGTGACGTCCAAGGACAAGGCCATTTTGGACCTCAAGAACGCGCGCGACCGCCTCAAGAAGTACCAGGCGCGGCTGGACATCGAGGCCAAGCAGCTGCACGACAGCGCCAAGCGGCTGCTGCACGCCGGCAAGCGAGTGCGTGACGCGTTGCATCGGAGACCGCAGGCGGTGGACTGACGGCCGCCATGTCTTGGACTGTGTGCGTGCAGGACCGCGCCAAGCTGGCGCTGAAGCTCAAGAAGTACAAGGAGCAGCAGATGCACCAGGCCGACGAGCACCTGATCCAAGTGCTGGGCATGCTGGACACGGTGGAGTGGGAGACGCAGCAGCTACAGGTCTTTGAAGGGCTCAAGGCGGGCAACTCTATCCTGAACGCGATCCACAAGGTGCGGCGTTGAAGCTGGCTGTGGGAATGGTGTCTGACGCTGCGCTGACGATGTAATGGGCGATAATTGCTGCAGGAGATGACGGTGGAGGCAGTCGAAGAGCTCATGCTCGAGACGGAAGAAGCACAAGCGGCGGCGAATGTACGAGCGCTAGCTTTGGATTTCCACTCGATCGCGCGTATCCGACCGGCGGCTTGGTGGTTATTTTGTGTCCTTGCACCAGGAAATCAGCAGGATCATCGGCGGCAGCTTGACCGTCGAGGACGAGGACGCCGTGCTCAGCGAGCTCGCCGAGATCGAGAAACTAGAAGCGGAGGCGCTGGCTGTGGCGATGCCCGAGGCTCCCACCACTGCGCTCGAAACAGGTGCGGCGACAGTGTGGCCTGGTGTGAAGGCAAATCTAACGCGCGCTGGTGTTCCTCGCAGCGGGCATCTCGGTCGACGTCACCACGGCAACACCAATACAGGACGACACAAGGTCCAAGTCACGCGCTGCCAAGAACAAGAAGGAGGCCGTGCCGATTTTAGGATGACGCAGCGCCACCGCATCGATTCTGCCGTAGCCATCTCAGGTGCAGTGCAGCGGTATCTCCTGCAGCTGTATGCCTTATCCTTCACTTGGGTCGACATCGTGGTGTGAGTAAACTTTTATCCCTCATATCATCACTTGATCTGCGACGCACCAGTTAGTGTGGCACAGCATACTTGGCTCCAGTCACGCGCACACCAATAACGTTAGTAACGATAAACCTGCTGGCTTATCAAGGTATCAAATCGCTTCGTCCTCGTTCGGCCGCTGATCAATTCCCCCACCTGCTGGGCCGCAGCTCTACCACTGGCGGCAGTGCACCAGTCGCCAGCCCCTGCCAAGTGAGGCCACTACCGTCACCCTCAGTCTACAACCGACCGGTGTTTGGGTTGGTCTAACGCTCGCTTCCTAGTGTCCACTCCACCGAGTTCAGTATCGCACACGAAATGCTGTCCACGACCCCGACGGTGGCCATGGCCGCAACGCGCGAGTGCGAGTTCTTCTCGCCGTGGTGCGACCCCGCGTCCTTCTACCTGTACCTGGTCATGTCGCTGCTGCTGATCTGCGCCGCCGGCATGATGGCCGGACTCACCATGGGGCTGCTGTCGCTGGACATGCTCAACATGCGCATCCTCGAGATGGAGGGCTCCGAGGAGGAGAAGAAGTACGCCAAGCAGGTGCTGCCCGTGCTGACCAAGCACCACTTTCTGCTGGTGACGCTGCTGATTGTCAACGCCAGCGCCAACGAAGCGCTGCCCATCTTCCTCAACAAGCTGGTGCCCGAAGCGGTGTCCATCTTGCTGTCCGTGACGTGCGTGCTGCTCTTCGGAGAGATCATCCCGTCCGCGGTGTTCACCGGTCCCAACCAACTCAAGATCGCAGCGATGCTGTGCCCCTTTGTTAGGGTTCTCATGGCTATTACGTGCCCCATTGCGTATCCGATCAGCCGCGTGCTCGACATGTGGCTCGGAGACGATCATGATCCTGCCCAGTACAAGCGCAAGGAGATTAAGGCCTTGGTGACACTGCAGCGCGAGAATGACGCGGCACGACGGTCTTTTATGGATCACATGCGTCAATCCCAGCAGCTGGAAGACACCCCGCACTCGCACACGGTCACCACGATGTCCGCTATCGGCGATAAGCAGCCGCTGCTCACCCCGCATTCGCTCTACGAAGACTCGGCGCAAGGCACTCGCCTGCATGTGGATGAAGTCACTATCATTCACGGAGCTCTCGACTTGGCTGCCAAGACCGTCAGGGAGGTGATGATTCCCATGGATGACGTCTACATGCTGGAGCTGGACACGGAGCTGTCCCCAGATACACTGGCCAGCGTATTGGCCTCGGGTCACAGCCGTGTCCCGGTGTACGAGAAGCACAAAGCCAACATCGTGGGTCTGCTTCTCGTCAAGAAACTCATCGTGCTGGACCCGGATGACCGTCGCCCAATTCGCGATTTGATTTTGCGCAAGCCGATCATTGTGGGATCCAATGAGTCGTGCTACTCCATCCTGAACGAGTTTCAAAAGGGAAGGTCGCACATTGCGCTTGTCACGGATAATGTCGATGTGGTACTGAGTTGTTGGCGCTCGGATAAAGAGATTCCTACTAGCGTTGTGTTCGAGGGAATCGTGACGGTAAGTTCTTGTGTGTTTTGTGACACTGTAATTTCAGCTGCTAACGAGAAATGTCTTATGGAAAAAGCTCGAAGACGTCATTGAAGAATTAATACAAGAGGAGATCGAAGACGAGAGCGACGTGTATGTACACGATATCGTGGACTACTGGCAGGCTCGCTATCGCAAGGTAGTCAAGGGTACTGGATCAGCCTTTGTAAAAAAGCGTCTACGTCTTTTGGCGGAGCGTGCCCGTCGTCGTGTGAAAAGCCGTCGCTCCAAACAGGCTGCGGAAGCAGCGACAGCCAGCTCCATAAGATCACCGGGAAAGCCACAACTGGAAGCGCCTATTGAGGTCAAGGTAGTCACGGAAAAAACTCCTCTCCTGTAGAAGCGTACAATGAAGCGGATCATAGCAGCATCAGTTCTGAACGGACTACTTAGGTACTTCGAAGTACATGTTATAGTGCCTGCTACCACTCGAATGTTCGGGTGCGCTAGAGATGCCAAGATATGGAATTGCCTTACCAATCAGTTGACGTCCAAGGGGAACATTTTCCGTTTGCCGCAGAGCTTGGCAATCTGCCAGTGCTCAAGTACATGTACGAGGAATCTTGGTGTTTATTGCAATGAGCACTGCAGCTTTTCACGGACATTTCGAGTTCAAATTTTTTTACATGGCAACGTCATAGATTCCGGTCAGTACTTAGAGAATAGAGGTAATAGGGGCAGATTTTTCGATTACAGCGTGAGCAGCGACGCCGGTCGCCTACGAAAACTTTGCTTACGTCGGCAGTGCGGCCGCTAGTCGCTCTCTAAAACGCCAAATCGATCATGGAGGGGGGAAGGGATCCTTTGGTATTCACTTCTTCAGTATATCGATACCCTGTGTATTCCGCCACAACAAAAAAAGTTGCTGATCTTCTGCATTGACCGTACAAAACTTCAAAAACACAGTTTTCACTTCAATAACTGAGCCTTTCGTAGAGTTTGTTGCCGTGCTGTCGAATGCCTGGACATTGATACCGTGCGAAGTTGGCTTCTTGTCATTTAAAAACGTCACAGCACTACGGAAACCACCGCAAGCACCAATGAATCCTTGGTAATAGTTGCGAATGCATCGAATCCATGAATCGTACAGATTGTATTCGGACTTGAGATTATGCGAACGAGGCTTGGTAGTCGAGTGTTGGTTAGGAAGGAAATCCGAAAGTGAATAAAATTGAGTTAAACAATACTACCTTGTAGAAGTTGTTCTACCATGTCTTACCAACAACTGTACGAAGTTCTGGCTTCTAATTCTTACATGAACATTGTACCTATGGAAGAATATCATCACTTATCGGACCGTACGTAGGAAGGCTATTACAAAATCCTTGGTTAATTGTGCAAATCATCGGACCGCATATCAAGTATAGTATTTCAAGTCAAAAGGCGATATACAGAGCTTTGATTGGTCCTAACTTTGGGACGGATGTCACGAGCGGGAGCAGCGTGCCCCTGCCTGCGGTTTGACAGTCCGTGCGCGTAGCACGCGGCTGTAAACCCAGGACCGAGCAGTGCTCTGAGAGGCAAGCGGAGGCGACGCGTGCGAGCCGCAGCGGGCGTAGGGTTCTGTCCTTGCGAGCGCAGCGAGCCGTCAGGGTCCGGAGGACCGCGCGGAGCGCGTAGCTGGGTGACAGTATATGGGTGTCACCCCTCCTTTTGTACTGGCTACGTTTAGGGTTAGGGGGTCCGAAGGTCCGATATTTTATGGTATAGT